>JAUCMS010000012.1:5723380-5757840 GCA_032357445.1 Enteromius radiatus | reverse complement strand
CAAATATATTATGTAAAGAAAAACTTTTATTTTGGATGCGATTAATCGCGATTAATCATTGCCCAGCACTAATAAATTCACTATTATATTTTGAAGCCCTATAAACTCAGGTTCTCATTTTGGTTGGTTTCTCTCACCTATGAAGATCAGCAAGACCCCTACGATGATCTGTAGGATGAGGGAGATGCTGATGAGGCTGATGAGAGGTATGTAGAAGGAGAACGTGGGACCCAGCTCCAGGATGGTCTTTAGCTGGGAGGCGTTGGCCATCAGCAGCGCGATATCCAGCATGCTCTCTGCTGCACTCTTCTTATTGGCGTAATGGTTCATGTTAATGGGGGTGTTCCTTGACAATTGGCCTGGCCGAGGACGCTACACACAAGGATGAAAACACACACGTGATGTTACTTTCTGAATCCATGGGATTGAGATAAGGTAATCAGTGCATGTGTAAATATTCTAAAATAGTTTAATGTGATTTCGATTCCTGGATCCTTGTTAGGGTTAGACCTAGCCGTAACACTAACCCTACTTGGCTAAATCACAATATGCTTTCAGGTGAGCTTTACAATTTGCATAGAATTTGACTTGTGTGCAATGATTGTTTTATGACCTATAATATCCATTCATTTGAAATTTGAGTCAAGGGTCAGTCATGGTCATATTTTAAAAGGAACTGAAAGTCACTTGTGTTTTTTAGCACTTGAAGGGAAGGGGTGAGTGGTTAGTTGACCCTGACATATTTCCTTCCTTCTGTTTTTTAAACAGAAGTCATTGCTGGGGTTATAAAAACCTCTGCTCCACAGAAACGTCTAAAATGTCAAATGAAATTCCTTAAAGCTTTCATCCCAGACACCAAGCAACCTTTGAAACAATGATTATTGATGCCTCAACTCTAACTGCATTGAATTCATGAAGCACCAGTAATTAATGTTGAAACATTAACAAAACATCAGTGATAATATCATTGAATCACTGTTAAGAAAGTGACATTGTTCAATATCACTTTTGCCATCGTAATACATTTTGAAACGAAAGGGATATTTCAACAACAAAGGTAACGTCACTGTTCTGAGGACACATAACATCACTTATGGATCCTCAGTTAATGTCGAATTATCAAAAAAAACAATGGTTATGTCAGTGATTCAACATTATGAAGTGATGGTGGTTCATCACTTTCTCACCCAGAGTTCATGTGGAAACTTGTTCATTTAAAAAAAATAAAATAAAACAACACTAATGTCACTGAATCAACATTATGAAGTGAGGATGCTTCATCACTTATTCACCCGCAGTTAATAATGAAACATCGTTAATATTTCAACTACTCTTCAATGGAGCATTAACATACACTTCACTCTTTTAAAACATAAAATTATACCTTTACAGCAGTTAAGTCACTTTACCACAGTTTAACACAACGAATGACAAAAAGATACAAAAAGTGGAAAATAACTTTCAAATCGTTCGTTTCAGGAGTCTGATGTCAGACTACAGCTTGTCCAGTGGTTTAAGTTTTAAAAGGCTGGCTTACATCATCAGACTGCTGCCTTTTATCCTTTGGCATAATAGTGTTGCTAAGTTAATTCATTTGTCATGCACGGTCACATTCAGGAATGTTAATACGTTAAACACAATATGAGTCATTTTTTTTCAAACACAAAAACATTCCAACTATGATTGTAGCATCATTAAAATCTAATTTGGATATTAATATGCTTTTGGGGCAACGTGTAATGAAAAAAGAAGTGTAAAAAGTAATAATTCATTTCTAAGAACAAGATTTTCATAATAATATATCATATTATTATAAAATACTCTATTTCCCTATTCATGTGTTATGTTGATTTATGTCACACCGTTTAAAAATTAGATTTAAAATATATTGACAAGTATATTATAATATATTAAATTAATGTTTTTAAAGACCAAAGAGAGGTGAAACAACCACTCATTTGTTATCTCTAAAAAGCCCTGAATACTGAAATGTCACCAAAATGGTTGGGATGAAAACTCATCGTCGTGTGCAATCAGTGCTATCTGGGATTTCAGTCGAATTTTCCATTTGTAACTGATTACTTCCTTAAATACAAGCTTAAAAATTCTTATGCTGATAAATTTTGCAAAATTCTGACTTCCTCTCTGTGACATTCTAAAAAAACTGCACTTTGAAACATTAGTTAGTACAAAGCATTATTAATAATAATCATAATCAGTACGGGATGTTTGGCACTTAAAGTGTTCAAGCAAAGTTCTACATTCTCAGATGTATTTGAAGTTTTTATAGCTCTTATTGTTGATGGAGTAGCCTAATATATCTCAAGTGTCCATTAAACGTCAAACTCACATTGTACTTCTGGCTTAGTGTGAAAGAATTGTTTACTCAAGAAATCCCTCTTTCTTTTTAAACCAGACAATAAAGAGCTGGTCATTCGATCTATGAGAGTTACCTTTCTCAGAACATCGAGAGAAGAGCTCTGTATGCCTCTTGCCATTACTGTGAACACAAAAGCATTATTCTTCAATGGCAGAGGAGAGGTCAGAGTGCAGGTGTGAGCTGGCTCTGATGTCATTCTGTTGTCACATTATTACATCTACTTTCTTTTATATTTTATTCTCATCAGCCGTGTAGCAGACTTCAATCTTGCCATGAATCCCCCCCCGGACTAAATTTTATGAAATGGCAGAAAATGACTCATTTTTGGTTGGACAGGGGTTGACTTTGGGTATGGTTCAGTCCAGCTGCCCAACACAAGAACTCTTGTGCCTGTGCTGGGAGTGGCAAAGAAAGTAGAAAAAATCTTTTTTTCCATAGTTCCCCAGTAACACTCAGATGGTGACACTTATAAAACACCCTTTTTGAAAACAGCCTGGGTTATCTTCCTCTTTCTCTCTCCTGCTGTGGATCCATGAAACTGAAAGTTGTTAAAAACAAAAGGCTAAGCTTTCAAACCAGACATGCCATAAACATTCTCCTGCCTATGCTTATCTGAACTATTTCATGCACATAAATCAAGCATTTAAAAATATAAAATTCTATACACACTATGCACACTGTAGCTGTGGATTCAATGCAGAAATGGTGTGTTTAACTGTGAAATGTAACTGTAATGTACTCAACAAACCTAGAGCTACAGTACAACCATTAACGTTGCTAATACCTATGAATTACTCAAATATTACATCATACCACAGCCACGTGGAGGCGTTATTTCCACTTGGCATAGAAATTAGCCACATTTAAATCACCGCCCTTTCAGTCTGCCTGAACACACAATGTCTTAAACATCGGTGCTTCCCACAGGAATGATGATATGTTTGATTTTGTGTGTCCCAGGGTGTTTGTTGGGTGAAAAAAAAAATCACTGGTGGTAAGGTGTTCCTCTAGTCTTTCTAACCACTTCACCTCACCTTTCTTCAGTGCAAACATTAATGAAAGTGTAAGAAAAACATTAAACACATTAGGATTTCAGGTTTAAATGAGAAATAAGAAATGGTGACCTGTCAAAACACATAAAATACACTTTCCCCTATACATCAATATTTTAACCTAAAATAACAGCGATAGGAACTACTATACTGCATGATGGGTCTTTATTGCTAGAACATAAGTTATGATGTGATGTCAGTTTTTGTTTACTTTGTACATATTTGGTTCCCTCCTTGGCTAGTGAGGCTGTAAAACTTGGCTAGCTCAGCGTAGAATCTATCCGTTGTGGTTTTACTGTTAACTTTTCATGGAAAAGGAAGTTCATTGAAGTTAATGGGTTAACTGTATATGTTCTATACATACACATGAGATATGGTATAAAGAGCTCATTCGTATTGAGGAAAGGGTGTTACTTTATAATTTAAAAAGAATATTAATATTTAATAAATCAATATATGATTTTATGGTAAGAAAAAAAATACTGTTTAAATGATGACAGAACATCTAAATATAATTTATTTTGTTGAAATAAGTTGACTTGTGTGACATGTTACGTTAATGTTTGTGCTAGACACCTATGGTGTGTTTGTGGGCATCGCTGTGTGTTGCATTTTACGCAGCGTTTTTGATGCGCGTTATTTACGTTGAGTTTATTAGTGTCTTTCACAGTGTATTGTTGAGGGTTACACGGGCCAGTGATCTCATCATCAGTCTGGACGCGGTCGAGCGAAACACCAGGGTAATGAATAAGTGGTTTGTTTCCAAACTTTGAACCTCGTGAGCTGTAACGTTGAGGACTGGTCGCCGCTTAACGTTACAAACTAACGTTATTGAAAACAAACCTCTCGGCCAGTTAAAAGCTGCATCAATCAGCACATGATCTGCGATTAAATAAGATTTATCCCGCGGCCCACACCACAGTCTCCCTGCAGTTAGATTCGTCCACACAAGTGCATTCATTGCATTACAGTATGGACAGGAAATCTACACGAATAGGCGTTTTCCTTCAAAAACTAAAGACACGTTCAGCTTCCGTACTCAGTAAGAGTATTCAGGTTTTTTCTAACCCGATTGGATTTCATAAACATCCGTGTAATGGGTTAAACTTTCACACTAACGACCCATTGGCGGATGCTTTTGTGCTCGTTTTAAATGATTCCGATATGTTCAAATTCACTCACCCCTCTTGAATCACTTGTGTTAGCATCTCCATTCAATTCCATCGCTTCTGAAGCCATAATCCTTCCTTTGATTATAACTACCTCTCCGTAAATAGTCGGTTTTCAGACTGTTTGTGGTGCATTATGATCTCATGGACTATTAAAGAAAAAGGGGGCTGGACAAACGACTGCCAATCACTGAAGAAGCAATGTGAGAATCTCTCCGAGTCGGATCTTTTCAGTCATTCAGCCTAACAGGACCCATCCGCTTACAAAATGCATTTCAATAAACACGTTACAACACGTTTTTAGCCGGGTTGGAGGGCCAAAAAACTCAAAATTAAATACACGTTGAAATATAGCTACTACAAATAAATAACTAAATAGCCTACGTAATGAAATGCATAAATAAATGTTGAAATAAAAGCAGAAATGTCTAAATATATATATTTATTTATTCATTCTTTATTAAAGTAATTTATATTTTTAGCAGAAATAAATACAGATAAATAAAACTAATGTTTAGAAATCTAATAGGTCTAATATTATAAACACTAAAAACATTTACTTCCCTTTTCTCCAAATAAATGAATGAATGAAATTAAGAAATACTCAAATAAATATTTATACATTTATGTATTTAATAATTGTATTACGTATTTTACGATTTATTTATATATTTCAACATTTATTTAATTTTGAGTAATTCTGGCCCTCCATATTCAGCAAGTTTAGCAGTGTTTAATGTAAATTTGCTATAGTTTATAAATGTTTTGTTTATACAAAATATTATGGATGCATCACATGAAATTGCAATAAAACATAATTATTAAAAGAAAAATTAAGCAATATGTGCTATAGACCTATATCAGAATATAGAATAAATAGTGCCCCATTAAAGGATGGCAGAAACAAATATTTATGTAAAGGTGTGGCTGTTTTCATATGGTTCATGAGAAATGAATCAATTCTGAATGAGTTTTAGACTTCGAATCGTTACAGTCAGTGCAGGCCCAACACAGCCACAGCCGTCGGTCGTCCACAAACTAATATCAAAGTTCGTGCTCTTATCAGTGTAACTTAAAGGGTGACCATACGTGCCATCTTTCCAGGACACGTCCTGGCCAGGATTTCTGTATTTCCTAAAATATTTAAGTTTTGGCTTTGTTTGCCTGTGCAGATCAATCAGTGTGTATGACATCGGTTCCTTATGTTTTAAAGACGCTCTGGGGGTACTTTGAATCAAAGTAATATAGAAATCCTGTTCAGGACATGTCCTGGGAAAAAAATCACGTATGGTCACTATTAATAGCGATCACTCTCAACGTTTTAAACTTTTTATACAGGTACAAGCTTATTAATCATAGGCTCACATTTTTGCCCTATCTTTGACCTTTAGAGCTTTGACTCTTTGCCAACAAACATGCACCACCTAAAACTTTCAATGTTCAGAGACATCTGTGTTTGTGCTGCCATCTAGTGGTAGCTAAACACACCCACTTTCCTATCCCGGTTTGATTGAATGGATTACTTAAAATGTATTGTGCAATAATAATAATAATAATAATAATGTTGATTGCATGTTTCTGACTGTAGACAAATGTTGGCAGATAAAGTGGTTAAACAGTAATGAGGCGATATAAAAATACAACTGGCTATATAGAGATTTATTTTATAAGAGTATAGCCTAAAACATACATTTTCTCTCTTGCATATTTTTTCTGTTGCAATTTATCAAACAATCATTTGAATAGTAATATTATTTAATTTAAACTATTAGCTCCCTTTTATTAAAATGTTAATATCAGATTATTGTAAGATACAGAGGACGCTCAGTTTCTAGCCTAAATATAAGGTGTGTGATTTCTGACCCTTACTGCACATTTGTCTTTTAAAATCTCTAAGTGATAAAGATTATTCTTTTAGTGTGTAACAATGTGTCCATACACTTTCCATAAACGAAAAGAGCACTAAATGATTTGACTTGAATAGTTGTAACACATTTCTTTCCATCTTTCTTCATAAGACTCACTTTGATATAATGTAGGCTACTGTACCCAGATTTGCCTTTAATGTCAAGTGTAAAGCTACAGTATTGTTACAGTCTAAGTTATGGAGTGGGTTGTTACATAGAAAACTTATACCAATTCTGTCATTCTACTGTATCATTTTATAATCACCCTAGGAAGAACACCTATTATTTCACTTAACTTGCTTATGGTTAAACCATATAGTGATACTGCAGAAGGAATAAACACAACTCTCTCCGGTAGGTGGAACTTTTTCTTTAAGGAAAATAGCAAGAGGAAGAGGGGAGGGGTGAGAGAATAAAAAGCATCGTCATACAACATTAATTCACATTAAATATTCAGCAGTCTTAACACAGTCACGTGGCGGTTATAGATATACTGAGAACAGTGAAGGGATACAGTATGCAAAGTTGTTGTAAACTACTTAAACTTAGTTATGGCCTACTATCATATTAGTTCAATATGACGATTAGTTATGTCTCTGCAGGGCAGTGACGTGCCCCGTTCCGTCCTTCACCAAGCTCTGGTCACGTCACAGGTTTGGGCGGGCCCTGCGTTCCGTGGGGTCCATGACGACCCGTGTAGAGGAGGATAAGGGTACCGCCTAAAAACCGACGCTTTTATTGGACACACAGTGTTGCTAGGCGCTGCAGGATGTCCGTAACAGCGCATCAGCACTGGAACCGAAGCTAGCTATGAAGGCTATAACATAACGAGGGAAGAATCTTTAGGGGGGTGTCGGTGCCGTATTATCCGAGATGAGGAGAGCATTGCCGCAGTGAGCAAATAATCTCATCAACGTGCTCTGGATTTCATGTCCCTTACAGACGCTGACATTTCTAAGAAGCAAGGGTACTCGGGTTTGAAGCTGCGATGTGGTCGCTTGGTCAAAGTAGACGTCTGAAAGACCATTCATTAACATGTTATTTCAAGGGACAGCTGCGCACTTTATAGTTTTCTGACGGATTAAACAACGTGACAATCTCTGTCAACTACCTAGCATGGTGAGTTAAATACTGATATTAGTTTCATATTGAAAAGAAAATAATCTTTTAGCATTCTTTTACTGCTTTGAAAGTAAATTTGTGACATGAATTTATGATGTTACCTTTTACTTGAAAAGTAGTTAATGTCATTAGTAACTACATATATTTTCTGTTTTGCTGTTTTAAATAATGGTATTACTATTTGATTATAGTTAATATTAGCTTTATACGTAAATGACGAGTCTGATAGTCAGTCCTCAAATGATGCCGAACTGCGTCAGTACAGACTGGTATTGCATGTATGGCAAACCGTTTTATCATTTATTCATTTAATTCTGTTCTGTTTCTAACACTTTTTTTTTAAATGAAGTTATTTAATTAATCCAGTATTTTATATGCTTTATGTATTAATCGCAGTAGTTATATATATAGGTAATTAGCTAGTACTTACTTAACTTATTTGGTGCAAGTCATTATCCCATAACTAGTATAGTTATTGATGACAAATTTACAGTATTGCAGTTGTTACTAGTGACATATCAAAACTTACTTGTAGGAGTTTTAATATAAATACAATATCCTATTAGGAATTGTCCATTCCTAATGGTTATTATATATGGTGAAAAATGCATTTATTTTTTTTCTGGTAAGAGTAGAAACATTACAACAATTGAAACTTTTCCCAGTGTAAATATGTAATAGTATTCAATAAATATACATTATATGGATTTGTATTATTTGGATAGTGTTGCTGAATCTAGAGAAGTTATAGGTTAAATACTAGTATTAAGGGACAAGTGCTAAATATTAGCTACTTCTTGGATAAGTGCTAGATTTGAATGAATACTGGAAACAGAAATAGAAACAGACAGTAGTCATTATACATATAATTACTGGTAAGGAAACAGCTAGGAACACAAAAAAAGAAAGATAAATGTTAAAAGTACTTGCCATATTGCAGGTGCATTCATTCAAGGAGGACCATGCAAACGGCTGAATGTCACAGATGAGTGTCCAGCGATTCACTGGTCATGGAAAACAGGACTGGATCCAACTCTGAGCAGCAGCCTGTGGGCTTCACGTTTCCTTCTGTCCCCTCAAAAAAGACTGCAATTTATGAAAATGGCCATGAACATCCCACTCACGCTGACCCCACAGCTGCAGCACACAGAGGGTCCAGCGATCCAAGCGCATACCCTCTTTCAGATTACAAAAGTCTGGTCCGGCAGAGATTTATACGCAGGAGTTTATGGTTCTCTGAGTCAGAGGATCAAGAATTGGAGATTTCAGAATGTGAGACAACCAGCAGTCCCGTTAAAAGTGCACACATCGCTGTTCAGAGGAGCTTTAACGTGGAGAGTCAGGTGGGACAGGGGGAAGGTGTAAAAGAGAGTTTCACCAAAGAGCCAGAGACAAGTGACGCTGAGGAAAAACATGAAGCTGAACCATCTGAAACGTCCAAGAGTGTGGGGAAAGCTGGGAGTGATGAGAACGAGGAAGAGGCCGAAATGAAAGCTGTATCCACCTCTCCAAGTGGACGCTTTCTTAAGTTTGATATTGAGCTTGGCAGAGGGTCCTTCAAAACGGTTTATAAAGGCCTGGACACTGAAACATGGGTGGAGGTGGCCTGGTGTGAACTTCAGGTAAGGAATATGCAGTTACGACGTATTCTCAATTTTAACTAGTGGTGTTTCATAACTTGTACATGGCTTTCAATCCTTTTTTTTCCATAATGGCTTTGTCTGTTGTTGGTCTTCCCAAATTTGCTGATATGTTATTTAACGTTAATATCACTGATATTGCAAAAAAAAAAGTGTCCGGTAACCAACAGATCTACTTAATTTGTGGGGCATAATGACTAGATATCAATTATCTAGATTCTAGAAGTTAAAACTAACTGTAAGTAAAGATTAAGTTTCTGTGTAGTTTGTTATTAACAAAAAAGCCAGTATTTTTCTGATTGATTCCGTTGCCATTCAAAACGCTTGCTTCTTGTACAAGTTTGCCGGGTCATCTGATACGGCCTCTTCCTTTTATCAGCACTATTGATTGTAAAATGGAGAGATTGAATCACCATGACCACATCTAGATCAGCTTTCCTAGGTTTCCGTGTTGTAGTCTAGAATCATTTGAGGTTCAGCTTAGTTCAACAGAGAATACTAAGTGTTAACATTTTAGTTATTACTTTCTGGAATATCGAGAGAGTCCGATTATGTTAAAAGTGATGCATCATAATAACTCCTGCAAACAGCTTTTTGCTGTTTCTAGCTTGTATTAAATATGTAAATATAGTAAATATATTTCAGGGCTAGACATTTACTGTAGGGTGTGGAGAAACACAAACTCTATAGAGAAGCAGTGCATATCCCTGGAGAATCAGTCCCCTCTGCATAGAGGTCATGTGATTAGGGTGGTCATGTGCACTTACCTACTGAAATGATGCAATAGTAAAATGCAATTAAGCAATTTTCAGGTCTAAACTTAAAACAAGATTAGATAAAAGGGTAAAACTTAGAAACATATAGAATAACATTTACCCTTTATTCAATATATGTAACACATTTTTAACTATATACAATCAACATAAAAGTTGATTGAAGAATACTTGGTAGACTACTAAGAAGAAGCATTTTAGGAAGATTATTTTTACATTCGCTGTCCATGGAAGGATGACTAGGCATTTATGATCTCTAGAGTTCTGATGTTATACATGAGGATGGTCTGGTTTTTGTTTTTGCGTGTGAGGGTTAGTATTTGTTAGAATTTTGCTTTGTCTTCTTGAATGAGTGACGTGCTTCCTTTGTTTATCCTGTTCTGTATTTGAGAGTGTTCCTGTCTGTTTTACGGCCATTGTATGGAGCATGCCATCAGGATTTATCCTGCTTTGAGAATCTTAAAAATCACACAGAAGGAATTAGCATCATATATGCTGAGCATAGCAGTCTTGGCAAGCCAAAAATTGCTGAGGCCCCTAATTTTGCTATGAGGGAAAAGAGAGAGAAAGGAAGAGACAGAGGAACAGGTCAGATGAGGTGAAGATGGCTGTGTATTAAAGGAACATGGCCTCCCTCACATCAAGCAGTAGCATTCTCGAGGCAATATAAAAGGTATTCCTAATGGACCATTTTATGTACAGCTGAATGCCCAACCTGACTTATCCCTCATGACAAGGAAGCATCAGCAGCATAATGAACATATACAAAAAGGCTGTTGTCTTCAGCTGTCTGAGAGTCTTTATTATCTCAGTAAAAAATGTCAGAGCCACACCCTGGCCATATGCACAAATAAAAAGCCCATTTCCTTTTGTGAGAGCTTCTGATTTAACACACGCCTGAAAACAATCAATGCCGCAGTGTTTAATTTGTGTGTATCAGAAATGCAATGAAAGTTTGGGACTCTTTCAACATATTAAACTTTGCAGTTAGCTTCTTATAAAAGCCACTTTCTGGTAGCATGTTTGGTCTGAAGTGCTGCAGAGGAAACTGAGAATGGGGGAGATTGAATGAAATACTGTATATGTCTGTGAGTTCATGAGAGGTATTAGATGGCGCAGTGTGGGGGTGAGTCTCAGAGGTTTTATGGGGTTGCACATCACCTGATTGTGAGGGACAGAGATGTTATAGATACTCTCTGTCAGCGTTTAGTAAATTTAGCAGCAGGAAGAGAAGAGGGCAGATGCAAAGGTATTGATTTGGTCAGCTTCTTGACCATATTGAAGCTACACACCAGCATGTGAACCCCCATGACACTGTAACTGTAGCATTTTCACAACTGCAAGTATCTATCTGACCCGCATTTGTGTATAATGTATACTGATTAAAGAGACTTCAGTTTTATGTGGATTCAGTTGTATTGAGTTTATCAGACAAATCCTAATACAAAATGTTAGTTTTTATTTTATTTTATTATGCTGTTTTTTTTTTTATTATATTTTCTGCTTTGTAATGCATATCAAAGGGCTTCAATACTGTATGTTAATCACACTTCTCTCTCTTTGAGGGGTATGCAGATTTAGCCTTTCATGTTGCATCAATATGCTTTTATAACTGTAGTTTAGTTGTTTTTTATCTCTTAGCTGCCTTTGATGTTCTTGACTTTCTCAGTTATATTATGTTGTCCTCACCCCCACGACTACACAAACACAGTGTCTATCCTTAGAAAGCTATTAGAGCGAATGTGCGCTTTAAATCAATAAGAATTGATCCAAATGCCGTTAGAATGCATGTCTTCCACTGGTCAAGAGTTATTTTATAGAACTATCTTTTCCATGTAAGGAAGAGAATTGAGTTTCCCAACACTCTTGCAGTTTGGTAAATTCAGTACATCTCTCCTTACAGTACATATCTTGTTATGTTAATTACCATATTTTTTTTTATCAATCTCTTTTCAACTCTTACTGTATCTCACTTTTCTTTTGTCATGCGCTTGGAACCTCAAAAACCAATGCTGACCCTGGGTCATCTCAGGATCGTAAGCTGTCCAAAGCGGAACGTCAAAGGTTTAAAGAGGAAGCAGAAATGCTAAAAGGTCTTCAGCATCCAAACATTGTGCGCTTCTATGACTTTTGGGAATCTCCTCTTAAGGGGAAGAAGTGCATTGTTTTAGTCACTGAACTGATGACGTCTGGAACACTGAAAACGTGAGTCAAATGAAACAAAGACATGTAACAACTGATGCTATCACACCAGGGGCACTATCTTAGTTGGTTTAAGTTGCTAGCTGTAGGGCACCAAGGAATATTATCTGCCCTGCATTACTTTGCAGAAAAGCCAATTTTGTCTACAATATCAAATTTTGTGAAGACAATGATCTCCAACACTGTTTCTGTTATTATGTAGATATCTGAAGCGATTCAAGGTGATGAAATCAAAAGTTTTACGAAGCTGGTGCAGACAGATCTTAAAAGGTCTTCACTTTCTCCATACGAGAACCCCTCCCATCATCCACCGGGACCTGAAGTGTGACAACATCTTCATCACTGGTCCTACAGGCTCAGTCAAGATTGGAGATCTTGGCCTCGCCACTCTAAAAAGAGCTTCCTTTGCCAAAAGTGTCATCGGTAATAATACAGGGTTTTGAGGCTACATTGAATACAACATTTAAATAGCCTGTTTATATGATACTGTAGCTTACATCCATGTAGTTATTGATTTTTTTCCCCTTCTTGGTTTCTTCCTATTTTAGGCACTCCGGAGTTTATGGCCCCTGAGATGTATGAGGAGCACTATGATGAAGCAGTAGATGTGTATGCATTTGGGATGTGTATGCTAGAAATGGCTACCTCTGAGTATCCATACTCAGAGTGCCAAAATGCAGCACAAATCTATCGCAAAGTTACTAGCGTAAGTGCTCCTCACAGACCGTCATTACTTTTATTAGAATGGAATATTATGTAGGTGAAAAAATACACTATCATGACTAACATAGAGGGTGTAATCCTTGAAACATTCCGTTATGCATATATTCTGAAATGTTCCCATTCAGTTAAATAGGACAATGTATTTTACATATGAGTTACATAGATTATACACTGGTAGATCTATGTCATGTTTTGTAATTACAGTCAGATACAAAGCACAATTTTGAAAACTTTTTTTGGCTGTAAAATGTTCTTTCAATGTCCTTTTGAAAGGGGTTTCAATGAAAATGTGTATGTGCTCCTTTTAAATTCATTGCACAGGGTGTGAAGCCAGCCAGTTTCAGTAAGGTGACCGTGCCTGAAATAAAAGAAATCATTGGAGAGTGTATCTGCCATCGCTGGGAGGAAAGGTGAGTCCATCAGCTGAATAGTCTCCTGTCACATAACCATAAAGGTCAAAAAGCATATGCTCCTGTCAGATGAAACATGGTCGTATGATCAGACAACCTTTTCTTGGAAGGCTGCATCTTTACTTACCTATTATGCTTTGCAGTAATTTGAACCTTGCTAACGACATATATTCTGATAGTGTGCATCGATCATCAATCAGTCAAATACCTTACCATTATTACCAACTTACCATTTGCTACAGCAACATAATAGCATTATTCATAGTCCTTCAGATGTCAGACTTGTTTAGTTTTTTTTTTAACGTCTTTACAAACCAAATTGAATCTTTCTCTTCTTAAAGGTACTCTATAAAGGACTTACTAAATCATGCATTCTTTGCGGAAGATACTGGAGTGAGAGTAGAGCTGGCAGAAGAGGATGATGGCCAGAAGTCCTCCATTGCTCTAAGGCTTTGGGTTGAAGACCAGAAGAAACTTAAAGGGAAGTATAAAGACGGTGGTGCTATCGAGTTCACTTTTGACCTGGACACAGAAGTCCCGGAAACAGTTGCCCAGGAAATGGTAAACAAACATTTTTAATAGATTGTATTAGATACTCATAGTTTGAAATACTTATTCATAATGAATTCAGAAAGTAAACTGTTGTTCAATGATCTATTCTGGCAGGTGGACTCTGGCTTCTTTTTAGAGATTGATGTGAAGATTGTGGGTAAGTCCATCCGTGATCGTGTGTCTCTAATAAAGTGGAGAAGACAGCGGAGCACATCAGCCAATAATGGAAAGGCGAAAGAGAGAAGCACCAAGACTCAGGCACAAAATCTCCTTCAGGTGCCCTCCACAGGGCCGCCAGTGGGAGGACCACCCAGTCTTCCATCTGAAACAGAAGAGCTACAGACCGAAGCAGTCAGCCTGATTTGCAGTGTCCAGACAAGTGCTACTACAGCTACACGTGAGAGACATCTGCAGATACATGTATAGTTGAAACTGTACTGAATTATTCAAAGATATCCACAGAAAAGATGGAAAGACCAGTGCAATATTGTTTCTTTTTTTAAATCAGTCAGTATATGAATGGGTCTGAGATTAATAACAATATCCACAGAACCAATAAGATGTTGTAATATCCACAATACCAAAATAATTATTTCACTTCATTATATTATGTAATTTTTTTTTCCGTTTATTTGTTTGGTATGACATATTTAATGCAGGTATCCTAAAACTCCCCTTCTGTCAACAACTTGAATATGTACTTTGTGTTGTCCCAACTAATGCAGCAGAAAGCAGCGCAGGCTCAATGATGGTAACAGGCGCTTCAGGCAACCAAGACAGCACCTCTCAGCAATCTGAGTCCATTTCCACTGCCCAAAGGGTCTTAAGCCCTCCAGCACAGCTTCTGGCTCAGTTGCCAGAAGGTGCCCAACAGCCATCTATTGCACACCTGCCTCTAGGGACTCAGCAACAACCTGCTCTACAGATGCCCCAAGGTGTCCCACAACAAACCATTGGTCACTTACTCCACGGGACCCAGCATCATCCTAGTCCTCAGCAACTCCAGGGAGCCCAACAACAGCCAAGTGCTCCTATGCACCAGGCTGCACAAGCACAGGCCCATGGTTTGGTGCCTCAAGCACCCCAGCAACAACCCACTGTTCAGCTGCACCAGCAATATCAGCAGTCAACTCATCAGCTACATCAAGGGGCTTTTCAGCAATCTTCTGTACACCTGCATCAGAGCACCTACCAGCAATCACCTGTGAGTTTGTATTTAAATTCACCAAGCACCAAGCTTTACTTTGTTGGAAAACTTCTTTAGCACAATCTTTATTCCCCTTCATTTCTTCCCTTAGAACAGATTTTTATGTTATGATGTCTGTCTAAATTGTGTCTAAAATGTGTTTTTTTTCCCTCAAACTATGGCTGAATGAACAGCGGCATGGCAGTATTCCTGGTGACTCCCAAAGACCTGTGCTATTCCCTGATAACTTGACGGGCACCAGGCGTAGCAGCACCTCATTTCTCGAAACATTACGGAGAAAGACTGACCTTCAAAATTTGTTAGAACAGCTGCATCATCAGGCTTATAGCTGTCACAAACCTGAAGCAAGCTCTAAGGATGAAATAGATCAATTGTTGTCTACAAGTGCCTTCATAGGTTCTTCATCATTCACAAATGATGATGATCAGGCACCAATTAATGTTTCTGAAGACACCAGAGTTGAATATAGTTCAGAGCAGGTGAAAAGGAATTCCCAGGCCCAGCCAATATCGTTCAGTAGGAGGAACTCTGATGTCTACCCGCATTACTGCCAAGCTTGTATGGCAATGTTACTGGCTGTAAGGTCAGGGGGTCGAGGGTCTCTCGGTCATGCCTCTTCCTCCCCCATCCACCAAAACATGCCACCTCTTTCTTCACTAAAACCATCATTCCCAACTGATCTAGCTCATACGGACTCAAACTCACAAAATTATATGACCCCAAAGTCTCCATATCTATCTACAATGCCTCCAAAGCCAGTCTCTGTTATTAAGAACATACAAAGTTCAATACCAGTTCAAGTCACCCCACCTTCTCCAGTCCATAAAAGCCATTCTCCTTCACAGATTCCTGTGACTACTCTACCTAACAACATGCCATCACTAAGCCATACCACTGCATTTACCCCTGTCTATGTATCTATACCTTCACCAGTTCACACATCTTCCAGGCACATGTCCATATCTTCACCAATCGATCCACCGTCCCCACTCAGGCCATCCTCTCCAGTGTCCCCTATCATTGGACCACATTCTCCTAGTTTGAGAGACAACTCAGATTTGTCTCACCTCCATCATTGTCTACATCATATCATCAATCGGCGAACCAGTTCCCCAGTGCTGACTGACAGAGTACAAGCTGGAGATGGCTACAGTGATGCTAGTGTTAGGTTGCTTGTACCTCAGGTCCAAAGTGTAGGCTCTTTGTACGTACCCCTTTCACATCAAGAAACAGGGTGTTTTTCTGTGCAGGACAGTAAAATTGGATCAGGTCTTGTGGTAGGTGAAAAATAAAACCTAGTAGCTATGTTCCCAGCAAGAAAGCCTAGAACAAAAAAAAATCACTTTTGGCTCACCAATACTTTCCAAGCTTCTCCATTACCCTCTTCCCTATGTATTTAGGTATTGCTCCCAAATCCCAATGCCTTCTAGTTGTATTCCTATAAAGCATTTAAGAGGAAATTTGCACTTTGTTTTTGGAACTAAACTGAATGTATTTCCTCGCTAGGAGAGACTGTCTTCAGGGGACTATTATGTCCTTTTGAAGGGCACAGTCTCTTAACAGTCTGCTAGAAGATGGCACAGCAAGCTGACTGAACAATAAATGACTTCTGCTGCAACAGTGCAAATTATCACTGTCACCCTGTATGTAGTCTCTTTTCGGGCAACATCCCCTGTGTGTAGAGCAAATCACTGCTCTGATATTTGATATCTTACATTTTCTTCTTTTGTTCCCTGTCAGTAGCCCATAATTTACCTGCCACATCAAACCATGTGCTGCTAGACCTGCTATTTTACTAATATCTTGAGGAACTGCTTTTGGCTGTAAAACGCTTAGTTGCAAATGCTCCTGTATTAAGATTTGTGTTTGCGCATGTGTTTTTCAGCCTTCGGCACAATTGGTTCCATCTAAGACCGTCTCTGCTCCAGCTACTCCTGTACCACATGCTCGTCCACAGAGCATTCCTGCCTCTGCCCTCTTGGCACAGCAAAACCAGACAACTGTACCACTAGCACAGGAGGTAAGGCTGCTGTAGGTTTGGCCTCACTTAAATGAGGACGGATGCATTCCTGTGTCTTAGCAAAGTGATAGTTTAATAGTTTAATTTAGTTTTTGTTCTTCCTTGTGTTTGTATTTCTCTCAGTTTCATCTCTATTTCCATCCTGACGCTTTCCCGCCTCAGGTAGACTCAATCTGTATAAACAACATCAATGTCTTTTTTTTTAAATGTTCTGGAAGGTTTTGGATTTCAGATTCAGCCATGCCATCAATTTGATCAAGTCCATTAAACAGGGAGTAAATTCCATTTCATCACTGACTTTGATAAACATGCTATAGGCATAATCCGTGGGAGCTGTGGATTAAATAGTTTTCATTTTAAAATCATTCTTTTCTCTTTTTTTGTCTTTGTCTTTCTTAGACTTTAGCAACATTTCAGCCCCTAGTGCAGCCATCTTCTGATCCTCAGTCCATTCCGCAGCATCTATTACAGTCAGCATCTCCAATGCTCAACACCACTAGCCTTTCTTCACAACGACAACTACATGTTCAGACACCCCTTCTCCAGCCTCTCCAAATTGCCACACAGGTCAGTTCCTGAAACCTGTAATTAGGCCTATGTGTGCAACAGCTTTTCTCAGAATCCAGATCAAGTACATTCTTTAGGCAAGTTTAAAATGTTCAACATCAGATGACAGAATTGAGGGATTTTTCTAAATTCTACATGCAAAACTGTAGCTTTCTAGCTTACCTCTGGCTGTTTACATTTTTATCTTGCTCTTCATTCTTTAGTTTCCTTCGACATATCCTCTTTTGCCAGAAGGGGGCACATCTGCAGGGACAGAGTCAATACCTTTCTCCTCAGTCTCTTACTCTTCTCCCTACCCCACAAATGTTCCACCTGTATCTTCCCCCTACTACTCAGCAAGCCCTATTGCTGCTCCTCTTCCCATACTAACAATGCAGAATGTACCCTGCATGCTAGGAGCAGGAACACCAGTGTCCACTCCTCTGAATGTTCCTACCCCTATACCTCTCCTGGCTATGGCCCTGTCCCCACCCATGCTTCCCCCTGAGATTTACACCCCAGTTCCACCACCAGAAGGTGCCCTTTTCCAACCCCAACCAACACAGCCCTCCCTACCCATCCCTAATCCAGCCTCCCTCCTTCAGCAAGACCCATCTATTCCTGAACCTTTTACAGAGGTAAATTATATGGTTTCTGTCTTGCTTAATGCAAGGATTGTTTTTTGTATGTGTATCATAATAATTTATATGATCACACAAGTGTTAAAGAACAGTAGGCTAATTACTTTGAGAGGGACAGCAAGATGGCAGTACATTACATCATAGCAATCAATGATACAGGATAATTAGTATAATTCTGTGAGCCTTACAATTGAGGTCAAGACTTCTGTCGCACAGTGAAACACAACAACCTTTTTTTTTTAAGGAGTACCCCCGCCACGAGGAAATGCAGATCCTGGCCCCAGCTCACACCATTGTGTCGCACATCCAGTCTCCTCCACACAACAAGCAGTCAGAGCCAAAGTTTACCACTTCTCAAGCCCCACCTGAGACCATAGAGCCTCCTCTGCAGCCTGCTGGCATAAAGACAGGATATGCTGTTCCTGAGAGTACTGCCAAGCAAATGGCAGACTCTTCTTCAATGCCTATTCCTCCTGCACCAGAGCCCAGCCCATTTCAGCCCAGCACTGAGGTAACAGTAGGCATAAAGCCTCCTTTATGTGACTATTATATGTTTTTTTAAAGGGTTACTCCACCCCAAAATGAAAATGTTGTCACTAATCACTTACTAGGGCTGGGCAATTTAATTGCCGTTTTATTCATGCACTGAGCTTCTGATTCTGAAGTCCATATTGCGTAGCTCGCCAGTGATCTATGGCTCTGTGTATCAACTGCTGCTCTTTTTTTTATACGACTTTCAATGGGACAGTCAAAAGCCTCCCATTTTTCATCTAAAATATCTTTGTTCTGTTGACGACCAAAGCTTTCATGGGTAATGACAAAATCTGGTTCATATTGGGGTGGACAAAGCAAAGTAAAAAGTTAGTTTTGTTTAAAACAAAGTACCACATGGATCACTGAAGTAATGTTTTCCTTACAGGCACCTGTATCTATCCCATTCCATAGCTATGTATGTGACAGGTAGGTAGATGCTATCATTTCCTAAATTATGGAAATTACATATCTGATTGAATGCAAACATCATGTGATTTTTCGTATTTGACCTACTTACAGTGGCAGATGTCTTCTAGCATGTCTTCTTAGGGTTATTCTTTCTTATTTGTTTAGTCTAAACCAAGATACAGGTTCTGGTAAAGAAATGAGTGACAGCTATGAGGGACCCACTGGTGCAGGAAAGGGTGATGGGAAACCTAGAAAGCACCACCGCAAATCTGCTCGGACGCGCTCACGCCAGGAAAAAATCAACAAGCCAAAGCTAAGCATGTTAAATGTGAGGATAAACCATTTCTTCTTTTTAAATATTACTATTTTTGCAGTTACCTCCTAACATGATGTTGTACTTACAGGTTAGTAAAACAGGTGACAAGATGGTGGAATGCCAGCTGGAGACACACAATCATAAAATGGTGACTTTCAAATTTGACCTAGATGGAGATGCTCCTGAAGAAATAGCCACTTATATGGTGAGATTAAGGTTCTGCGCTGGCTTTCAGAACATTACAAAACAATATCAAAACAACATTATGCTGCTTAAGATGTAAATGTGTATAGTCTACCATCAGTTTAGTGATTCGGCTGAGACATAACGCTGTTTAACCCCTTTTACATAGAGTTTCTTGTCTGTGCAGCTTTGCAGATTCTGTATCTTTTATTTGTGTGTCAGGTGGAAAATGGTTTCATTCTACCAATAGAAAAGGAAATTTTTATAGACCAACTTAAAGACATTGTTGACAAGGCAGAGGACATTCTAAGCGAGGACATGGATGGAGATAAGACATCAGAACTAGGGACAAGTCATTTGCAAGGACAAACTCATAGGGGTCAAGGGGGAGAGGTAATACAGGAAGTCACAATCTGACATCTCAAATTTGTAATGTGGGTGATAATGTCTACTAACAGCCCCTGTTAATCTCCAGGGAATAAAAGGACAGCAAGCTGGGGCCCCCCAGCCTGTTTATCAGCAAAATGGTAATCTTTTTTTCCACCTGTAATTGTCTAATTTAAAATGTATACTCACAAAATGTTTGAATCTATCAGTGTTCAAACAGTTAGCATGGGTTCTTGTTCTTTGTTCAGTTCTGCACACAGGTAAGAGGTGGTTTATCATCTGCCCTGTGGAAGAGGCTCCTGTCGCCGGTCAGGATGCATCCTCAGATGGAGGTCCATCTACACAATCTCCATCCACAACAACAGTAACTGATGGGACAGCTCAGCCTAGTGAGAGTGCACCAGCCCAGCCACCAGAACCCAGCACTGGATCCGCCTCTGCATCAATGGGTAATGTACACAGATACAGAAATTTGGATGTCGCGTGTATATGGAAGTGGTGTCTTTTAGCCATTTCTTAAAGATGGCTAAAGACTCACTTGCTCAGTATGAGTTCGGCAGGTCATTCCTCCAGCGGGTTAATGTAAAATAATGTGAAAGTGCCTCTTTTGCCTCTGGATGACACTAAAATGTGCTGTTTACTTGCAGAATGCAAGCTTCTGGAGGTCTCATAAGTCTGAAGTAGTAAATTTAACTAAAGGGTGCAGAGCCCATGGTTGTTTTGTAGATTAAATCAGTATCTTAAATTTTATGCTAGCAGCTATTGGTAGCCAGTGCAAATTGAGGTGTGAGCTGCTCTCTTTTCAGCTCATTCAAGACTAATCTTGCAGCTGCATTCTGGATTAGTTGTAGAGATAGATACAGTAGAACTGGTTTGAAGACCTCCCAAGTACCACCACTGTAATAGTCCAGCCTAGACAGAACAAGACATTGAATAAGAAGTTGTGTAGTTCTGAAAGAAACAAAGGCTGAATTGAAGGTGACTGTTCTTCATCTAGCCAGAAATGTCTGTTAAACATGATGAGATGCAAGCAGCTATCATCAGATCATCAAGATGGAATGAGAGGTTGAGTTGAGTGTCATTTGCATAGCACTGATATAAAAAGCCATGTGTCTGAATGACAGAACCTAGTGATGCTCATGTAGACAAAGAAGAGAAGTGGTCCAAGATGTGAGCCCTGAGGCACCCCAGTAGCTAGATGGGCTCCTTAACCCTCCAAAGTACCCTGAAGAATCTACAATATCTGAGAAGTAACACTCAAACCACTGGAGTGCAGTTCCTAAGATTTTGTTTACATTCATTCCACAGATTCAGAGGCCTGTGCCACAGCACCTCCATCTGGAGGAAGTGATCCTTATGGGGTTTGGAGCCCCCTTTCTATGACCACCACTGATCCTCTGTCTTTGGCTGCTCTTTCCCAAGCTCCCCCTGCCCCACAAGCTGCTGTAATGCCAGTGCAGCCTGCTTCCCATTTAGAGGAGGGGCCACATCCGGGCCCCGCCCAGGTCATTGTGCAACAATCCCAGCCATGCATGGATCCTCAAAGCTCTCTTTTTGTGGATGAGACCCAGAGTGGCAGATTAGGTTCAGTTTCACCTATGCACACTGCTCAGCAGATGGCTGAAATTGCATGTGCTGTCTCCATGGTGGAAGACGTGCCCTGCTGTCCCTTGGTCATGCCACTGTCCTTTGAAATGAGCAGTGGGGCTCAGAGGTCATCCTCAGTGATGCCGCCACCATCACAAGAGAGCACGTCTGCTCGTGAGCAACTTCACTCAATTACAGCGAGTCGAGTGGAACGTCCACAGCAGCCTGTAGTGCTGCAGCAGCCTTTGTCAACTGTGAGTGGAAATAAGGCACCTTCCCTGCCTCAAAGCCCCGCTCCTTCACAGCACCACTTTGTCCCTAATGAATCAGATGGAGAGGCACGTACCAGAGGAGGGTTTGTAGACAGCACTATTAAGACTCTGGATGAGAAACTGAGGAATTTACTGTATCAAGAGTATGCTCCCATGTACCCATCGGGAAGTGCTGCTGAAACTCCAGGATCTGGTACAGAGTATATCCAGTCTCCACCAGGACCAGAGAGTGCAATGGGAGGGTCAGGAACCAGCACACCTAGTCTTATTGGAGAGGGACGGTTCAGAGCTGGAGAGCAGTTGGTAAGTTTATACTCTGTTATTTTGTCACATTTCTAAATATATAAAATCTGTTTATTAAGGTGTGAGGAATGGTACCCAAGGACTTACATTTTTGCATAAACTCACCCATCACCCTTGTCTTTCAGCCACAGATTCCAGAGCGTGTGGACAGTTTAAGTGCTCTCAGCGACTCTGCAGTTGGAGGTATGATCTTATTTTTTTTTTCTAATGACAGATGCTCTTAAACATTTATAATTTACAAACAATAAGAAAATTATAGCCATCTTTCTGTACAGTTACAGTGTCAAGGAGACATGTGATGCCACACTCTACCTCTTGTTCTGGATCTAGAAGTCGGTATAAGGTACATCATATACAATATGCGTCTAATCTTTGCAGGGAAATACGGTTTAATAAATGGTTAATTTCCAGTTTAATAATCTGGGAGCCCACTTCGTGTTGGTACCAAATGTAATATTTTTTTATGATGAAGTAATGGTTGTCTGTTAATGTAATATGTAAAATAATTCTTACAGTATCAGTATTTTGTATGTTATTTTTTTTTATTTATTTCAATTCTCTGGATTAGATGGTGCCTAGCTCCACAGACATACTGTCAACTCAGGGTCGGAAGCAGCGTAGCCTGAGTAGCACAGCATCTCCAGCACACCCTGGTGGGTTTTTAGGAGAATGTGCAATGTATGAAGAGCCGACTATGTCAGCTACTACTGTCGGCAGGTTCTCAGTGGTGAGCACAGAAGATGAAGTCACACGCAGGAAGCACAGCAGCAGATATTCCGCCCCACCTGACTTTTATCTGGATGCTCCACCTCCTCTGACCAAACGAGGCTCGCTGCCAAGGGCACAGACCTCAGTCTCAGCGGATGTCACCATTCACACCCGTTTTATGTCTTCTGATTCTGGGGCCGAGAGCAGCCCTGCCAAAATGGCCCCCACAACGCCATCCCGTCATGGTAGGTCTGAAAGGAGAGGAAGTGACCTCATGAAAAGGGCAGTGGCTTTTCTCAGGCGCTCCGGCCGCAGTAGTAGTGTGCAAAGCTCTGATTCACCAAGCAGAAAGGGAGGGGTCTACGGATCCTATGTCAGCAGTGACAATGATTCAGAGATGGAGGACTCAGATATAAAGAAGGAGCTTCAAAGACTAAGAGAAAAGTGAGTTTATCATGTATGAGTGTTTTGATTTTGATGCAGGGTAATATAAAATCAATGAAAAATAATCAAAACATTAAATATAAATTCATAGGTACTTACCATTGCTCGTTTTATCTTTATACAGGCATATGAAGGAGATAACTGAATTGGAGGCCCACCACCGAGAAGAGATTGAGCTTCTCTACATCAGATTAGGGAAACCACCTCCTCCAGGTCTTTACATCCCGCCAACAGTGCCCCCTGCTGGACGCAAGCGCAGAACCAGCCGACACAAACTAAAAGCTGGCAAACTGCTCAGTCCTCTAGTACAACAGCTGAGAAATGTTGCCTCTAAAACTAGTGACAGCAGCAAACCTTCAGAGTTAACTAAGCCAGGTTAGTTGTACAGTTAAAACATGACATTCAGATATAAGGCAACTAAAAGGATCCTAGAATTAGAGGTGTCATTTTTCTTTTAGCAGAGGCTGCCCCAAGTTTGAATGGGTCTCCTGCCAGGGTTTCTAACTTATCCGATGGCAAGGCTTATTCTGGGACCGGGACTCTACCTTGTTCTGTGTCTGTTCCAGTTCAGACCCAACAGCCCTGCTCTCTCAAAGGATCTCTCTCCTCCGACAATATCTACACTGGTCCACAGGGAGAAGGACTTGGGGCACGCAGCCAACCTGGCCAGGGTGAATTTTATTCTGATTTCTTAGCATGTACTTTAATAGAAACATCAATCAAATAAAAATAAAGAATCTGGCTTCATAGCAGACTGGGTGCTTGAGTTAGTGGATCTCACTCTTTCTCTCACCTCTGTACTTCTGTTCACAGGCTGGCCTCCTTCTCCCCAGGCGTCTGCGCAGGTCACCTATAAATCCAGTAGTAAACCACGCGCTAGATTCCTCAGTGGGCCTGTTTCTCTGTCCATCTGTTTGTATCTCTCTCCTTTCCGCCATTCTCCATATCATATGTTGGGAGCCCCTGCTATCTTTCTCCCACTCTCTTCTTCTCTTTAATCAATTATTTATCTTTTTGCTCATCAGTATTCATGCTTCATCTTTAATCATCCTGTGTTTCCTTCCAATGTTTTTGATTCTTTCTATCCTGTTTATCCCTGCAAAATTTGAATTTTATTCGGTTGTCTGTTTTTATAGACTATGTTATGATTCTATATACTAATTAAACCTAAATCATCCTGACTTAATTTCAGTGTTTTAACATTTTGACGTATAATCATTTACCTCTAACGCAGTTTTTTTTTTTTAGCAGTGTAACTTTAAAACATGCTCATTTTCCATGTTTTACCGTTTTCTAATCCATTCACCCAGGTCTGGCACTTTTAGCTGCAGCTTAGCATAGATCATTGAATCTGATTAGACCATTAGCATTAGAGTTTAGATAGTTTTCCTATTTAAAACATACTATTTAAGATCATAGTTACATCGTGTACTGAAGACTGAAGGAAATTGTTGCCTTTTCTAGGCTGATATAAATAGAAACTATACTCGTATTCCATCTTAATAATCAAGGAACTTTGCTGCCATACCATGGCTGCAACAGGCGCAATGATATTACGCAGTGCCTGAAAATAGTGCCCTGCTAGGAAAAATATAGGGCTGCCCTTGACTAAAGAGTTTTCTGGTTGACTAGTAGTCGTTCATTTTAAGCTTTAGTCCAGTAATCGTTGTAAATCATGTTTCAAAATCATGTTTGTAAATTAACCATTTAATAAATTACAATAAATTGCCTACAAAGCCTAATTTGCACTCAAGTGCATACATAAAGCTATGAATATGAATGGAAAAACAGTAAAGAGGCTGGATTAACGTTTTCATGATTCACTGATGAACAAATCAGAGCCTCTTCTGATCGACTAATGGTTAAGGAACAGCCCTAGAATAATTTTTAAAATGTCTTTGGTAATTTAGTGGTCAAATAGTGGAGTGTTCTTTTAAATGAAATGTTCCACCTCTTTGTGTGACTCTGTGTGCTGTGATTTTCTACAGAAACCTAATTTTATCTTTTCTTTTTTTAGGGTCAACACTTAAACGCCTGTGTCTGGGTAAAGAACGTGGCAGCAGTAACTATTGTCTTTTCTTAAATTCTAAACTTTAGACTTTAAATATTCAGTTTATCTAGGCTGAAACTTTGATATTAAAGTTAAGTTTCACTGTGTGGAGTATTGTAACCAACATAACAGCATTAGATGTAAAACTTATCCGATAAGCAAGTTTAACACAAATGCTTCCAACTACGAAAAGTTCAATTTTTGAAAGAGTTCCAATTTGAAATATGTCAGCTAACAGTTTATAACTTACCTCAGGTTTCCTACAAAGGCCGATATAGCTCTCTATCACCTCCTTGAGTATTTGTTATACAGCTAAACACACACTTTCCAAGCATTTGCCTCTGGATACTTGATTTTGATCCTGCTGACATATTATATATAATTTTAGAGCAGCATTAACAGTCCAGTTATAATGTAATAAGTTGTTTAATATAGTCACAGACATATGTTTTGTGACATACCAACATCTCAAATTGACTTTTTAACAGGATCTGGAACACCGTCAGCTGCCTCTAATCAGTCCCCAATGCCTCCTGGATCCACTCCCCCTCCTCACCAGCCAATTGGTCTCGCCCAAGCACAGACAAACAACAGCAACAACAAGACGGATGCTTTCACACAGCAGCTTCATAGGCTGGTTGATAACTGGACAGAAGGGGTGAGGGCTCCTTCACGCTCACGCTCCCTCAGTCTAAGACCACAGCAACTGACCAGATCCAGGATTTGGAGCGCTATAGAGGTGACACTTCCCATATATTTAAAGGAAATGTAACCGATTTCCATATTCCACTATGTTCTTCCCTCAACTTAGACGTGTTCATGCATATCTCTCCTGTCTCAGTGCGTGATTTTCTAAGTGGATAAAAAAGATAATGTGTGGCAGAAGAGCACTTCGAATAATTGCGAGTAATATCATCACTGCTTGGTTGTATTGACTAAAGTGAAAGAGAGAGGGGGAGTTTTTAGGAGTGATGTAAACATCGCAGAGAAGTGCTGTAAAGTGCTTTAAGACAATCGCCACATTTTATTTTGTGTTACCATACTTACTCGTGTAACTAGTCATGGGATCGTCTTTAAATAGGGAAACCGTGGAAGTGTTTGGTGTCTTCTAAATTCATCCGTTTGGATAGTGGCACATAGTGCTAGAGCGATTAAGTGCAGGCACAGAGATGGAAGAGATATGTACCAACTCGTCTAAGCTGAGGGAAAAATATAGTGAATATGGAAAAACAGTGGCGTTTTCCTTTAAAGGGTATGTTCACGTAAAACTTTACCATTCAAAATTACTATTAAATGGAATCATGTAGATATGGGACAACATAAAGATGAGTACATAAAGAATAATGACTGATGTTTCACTGTTTCTTAAAATTGTGATGGTTTTATGTCTCTTTTATACTAATGCTAATGTCTTTTTTAGGCTCCAATTTCAATAGAAAGACTGAATGCTTCCCAGCTGTCTCTTTCATGGCCGCAGATTGATTTCCATGCCTCTGTGATGCCGACTGACACTTCACAAGTACTCCAGCGCAGTTTTATGGTGCCTGGTAACCCTTACGGAAAGATGTTAAGCGCCCCGCACTTAGACATGGACCACTGGCCAGCAATGACTGCCACTCATAACCAAGAAGTCTTTGCTTTCACTGCTGTGCACTCCCCCTCTTGGACAGCACCTTCTTCCCCCAGCGAGGTTCCTAGTTCTAGAAACAGGACCATGTAGCTTCACAATCACTTACACTTCTCACTCTGTTGCCAAAAACAACTTCAGAGTCTCTTTAGAGTGCTAGTTAGGCCTAGCAGTGTGCAGTTCTATTTGTTAGCATGTAGTTGCTTACAATGTAGTAATCCCACATGAACATGTAAATACTCAGGCCAACAACATAGGCATATCATCTGTAGTGTACAATCAGTATTATTGTACATATTCATATAGCCTATGTAGCATAACTGAATTTTAGCATAGGCATATGTACATAATATATATTTTTCATCAAAATCTATTTAGCTTGCTAGTGTTTGTGCAGAATCAACTTCCTTCACACCTTGAGCTGTACACATATGTAAATGCTATAAGGTACAGTAAAATTTGTGTAGATGTGTATAGACACTGTTTATACTTCTGTAAATATAAGCTCTGTCTGCATATGTGCATAAACTGGACAAGTAAATGAAAGACTAAGGTTTAGGTCAATCAGTGTTTTGGGTTGAACAGTATCACATCACAGTTGGCTGAAAACACTAGTTTGGAGCGATGATCATGATCATGACATCACTGTGAATTTTCACCGATCGCTAATTTCACAATGCACTAGTATTGCATGCTAAAAAAAGTAACAACCAAGACCTACACTTAGAAAAGAGAGAACTTTAACAGACTGTACATTTCAGGTGAACAAGCCTGCTAGAGTGCCTTGAACTGCAACTGAGGACTGTGCTACATACATTACCAGCCAGTGTACAAAGGGTAATGGTGACTGCTATTCATTTTCGGTTACCAAGCATACTACTAAATTCATGTTTTCCCAACCTGCGGTTTATGATGTCCTTTGTGGACATTTATAAAATGCATTTCAACACTACCTAATTGTGGTATAAATTAGTTACGAGTGTCTTTTTGTTTTGAAGGTATGTGCATTCATTTAGTTATTTTCTACACCATCGGATTCAGTAAAAAAAAAATCACATTGACCTAACGCAAAAATGAGAGCAAGATTTGTTTTCAGAACTGTCAAGTTGTTTTTCTGGATCCAAAAAAAAGGAATTTTACAATTAATGAGCTGAGTGATCTTTACTGCAGCAGTCATGTTTGCAGTTACAGCACAGTGGGATTATTTAGATCCCATTGCTGCTGTTTTTCATTAATAATCCTAATACTGGAGTTTCCTGAAGGAGTGCCAATGATTTCATAGAGTGTTGACACAGACTGATGCTTTGCAACATACAGTATAAAAGACCATGTCTACCCTAAACTAACTTTTAACACCTAAATTTGAGAATATAGTAATTACTAGTACACAAACATCTACGTTATATAATAGTACTGACGAGGTATAAAATAAAAACAAAAATGTGGAATGTAACAGGATGAAATAGACAATCCTTTTTTGTCCCTGTAAACAGTATGAGAGCAGATTATTGCAGTTTATTAGCTAGGCCTATTATTTTAGAATTTCACCAATACGGCAGTTATCTAATGATTTATCAGATACATTGACGTAAAATTAAATGGGCTATTGATATTTAAGCCATATTAAAACATTATAATAGTTTTTTTTGTTGTTTTTTTTCTGGTGAAACCACATTAAGTAAATAAGACTGCACGCCAGTGCTTGTATTATGACATTACTAAGTTTTATTTTTACTTTCTGTATGACCATGCAGACTGAAATAAGAGGCAGCCCATCTCAAATCTGAGCCATTTTACTTAATGTTTGTCTTCCGAAAAAGGTCACTACACTATGTTACTATCTTCAGAAGAAATGCATTTTGTTACACATTTTCAGAAATGTCTACATTGTACAAACAAATAAATAACAGGCAATATGACATTGATGTAATGATTCATATGATGAGAAAACTTATTGCAGAACTTTTCCATACCACTATTTTCAAAGATTAAAGGTACAATCAGGATTTGCAGTAACTGGTCATTTCTTGTGCAAATGGTAGGCTAACTCATATTTAGAGTTTCTTTAGAATGCAACAACAGGACATTTACCTGATGATACGTTTTATATATTTCAATTCATAAACAGTACTTTCACTGCTTTCAATTGATGGCAATAAAAGTCCAATGCGTAACTGTGTTTGTCATGTGGTAGTAAACTGATATGCCTGTAAAATCGCAGCATCAAAATACTGCTTGTTTAACATTTCTACAATATATAAAGAGCAAGGAAAAATGAAGGCATAAAATTACTGTGATACTAGTTTGGACAAAACATATGTACTCACCAAATCCATTTTTATTGAGAAGATTTCGACCAAATCAACGCCGAATGAGGTAAGTATTAGCCTGCGATAAATAAAGTTAAATTCTGACACATGTTTCTCTTTCTCCATTAAAAAGGCAGGGTAAGCTTTTTTTTTTTTTAAATGTTTTAGAAAACAAGAGTCAGGGCCAAGTCCCAAAACAAACTTATAGCTAATCACCAGTAAGGGGCGTGCCTACTAATGATGTGGAGGAGAGGGAGTTCAGTGAATAGAAGACCCGAGTGACAGAAAGATACTAAAATAAAATAAAATGTCTACGCAAAGATAAGGCTTGATGTAGGACCCGTGTAAATTTCGTCAGCTTTCCTTCGCTGGAGAGAACTCAAGGCGCGGAAGGCCTGTGATCGGATGCCTAGGTTGCTTTGGTTCTTCTTCATAGGTGAATAACACCATATCTAACTTCACACCAGATGTCGCGCAGTGACAACTAAAGTCTGCCTACACTGGACACGGTAAAGTAATAATATTCACCAAAATCCTTCTGCCCGAGTGAACGTCTTCCGCCATTTTTGAGAGTTTCACGACGATTGAGCGCGCTTTTCACATTCAGCATGCACGCGCTCTCTCCTGAACAGTAAACAACCTGCAGGTTTTTAACACTTGCAAATTGAAACACTCTGTCCACAGAATCAGTTGGCATCTCTTTGTCACGGTTGTCTTTGTCGACTCAGGCAGGCGAAGACAGAACAGATGATTTCTCAATGCAATTTAATAAACTTGGAACTCAGGATACAGGCAGGCGACAAGAACTCAAATAACATTAATAATCTGACAAAAGACAAGACAAACTGAACGGGCTTATAAACAGGAAAACATTAGGAAGGAAATCAAGACAGGTGAGGAACACAGGTGTAATGGGTAACTAATCAACTAAACAAGCACAGGAAACTGACCAAATAAGGACAAGACAGGACTAAACCAAAAATCCAAAAGACAGGGGGAAAACAGGACCAGACCAACATGAAACGTTACCCTCTTACATCAATATTTGGAAAATTATTTATTTGTTTATTTATTTACAAGCCCATTCTAGTAGCTTTATTATAATTTAAGTTGGCTATCCACTGATCAATACAATCAAAATTGTATTGTTTTAGCCTACATGTTTGCACGGTCTCTACCATATAAGGGCATTTTAAAGTGGGCAGTGTCTTTGATAACCAGTACTGGCTTTACTCGTCTGTTTTCCCATTTCTTCACAGATTACAATGGAGGAAGCTGCGCTAAGACTAACTGTCTTCGGCCTTCTGTTCACCTTTGGCAACTTGGCTGCTGCAAACAAGGTAAAAGTACCAAGTGCAAAAGTAGCAAAAACTACTAAAACATTATTGCTAATTTTTCTTGAATCTTCAAGTATTTATTCTCAAGTGTAATAATAATCACTTAATTGAGATGGAACAAAACAAAATTAATACTGTAATCTGTGTACAAAAAAAGTTCAATTTAAATTAAATTGCTGTTCATTAGTAATGGCAAGATTAGACTCAAGATACTGTGTAAATAATTGCTCATGTTTGAGGAGAAAGTCCACATTACTATGAACCATGGGTTGTTTTGTTTTCTAAGTGTGGTTGACATTCTATTTGTTTTGGACCAGAATAAGCTGTTCTAAGAACATGTTGTAAGAACACATATTGAAAATAATAATTGTTCACTTTAATACAGAAACAAGATATAGATATTTACAGCTTCCACATTAACTCTACGGTCACTAGCCGCTATGCTACTACAGTCATCACAAGCCGTGTGGCAAATGTGTTAAATCAGTCTCAAGAGGTCCAGTTTGAAGTCAAGATTCCCAAGGATGCCTTCATCAGCCAGTTTAAAATGCAAGTAAATACACAAACACTATCGAAGGCATTAAAGAATTCTAATGTGAACAGCCAAACTTTTTTGAATATTTTAATTACCCACATTAAAATCATTCAATTTTTAGCTAATAATAACGGTCCTTTTCACCTTAGGACCATAGAGGGGAAGACATATGATGGGGTTGTGAAGGAAAAAGAAGAAGCTCAGCAGCAATACAGTCAAGCAGTATCTCGAGGACAAAGTGCTGGACTGGTCAGGTACTTGGTATTTTAAAAAGATTGTTCCCCTAGCTCAAACCGTAGAGCATAGCGCTAGCTTGCAATGCCAAGGTTATAGATTTGCAACTGATTCAAATAAATGTATACCTTTAATGTAATGTAAGCCGTGTTATGTAAAAGCGTCTTCCAAATTCAACAAAATATATTTATTTCAGGATTTTAAAGTATTCTTGTCTCTCTTTTTATTTTAGTGCTGTTGGAAGGACTTTAGAGGACTTTAAAACCTCAGTGGCAGTGGCTGCTTTAAGTAAGGTGACCTTTGAATTGACCTACGAGGAACTGCTACAGCGTCGCCTCGGCAAATATGAGCTACTCATCAATGCCCAACCCATGCAGCCAGTGGCTGACTTCAAGGTATGAAAAGAAACCCATCAAGATAGGTGTAATTAGGGTTTATACAGTAGATGGGCTTTGTCATAGTGGAAAAAACAAAGAAATGTAAGATGTCTTGATTTTATTTTGTCTAGATTGACATACACATCCATGAAAATCCAGGAATTTCATTCTTGGAGGTCAAAGGTGGTCTGAGCACTAAGGATCTGACCAATGCAGTCACGACCATCAAAGCAGACAAAGATGTGAGGAAAAAAAGAAAAACAACTTCTTTGTTGATTTGTGTTAATGTGATCAAATGTATTTTAATTTAAATATATTAACAGCTTTTTCTGTTTTACAATCTTAGGCATGGGTGAAGTTTTACCCCACTCGTGACCAGCAAACAAATTGTGATGACTGTAGTACAAATGGTCTTAATGGCAACCTGATCATTATGTATGATGTTGAGAGACAAAAACAAAGTGGAGACTTGACGGTATGTAGTGCACTTTAAACCGGCAGGAAGACAAATGTGATGATGACTCGAAAGTGTCCACTGACACTGATTTACAATAACATAGCAACATGAATCATTCATTTACAGTTAGAGTGTGCTAGTTGTCAAGTATCCTTATTTTTCAGGTATTAGATGGCTACTTCGTCCATAACTTTGCACCTACAGATATTCAGCGCATTCCTAAAAATGTAGTGTTTATCATTGATGAAAGTGGCTCCATGTTGGGCAAAAAAATAGAGCAGGTAAATTTGTTTTGATTCTTCTTTGTGTTACACTTGATGAACTGCTGAATCTTAAGAATAACTCAGATTATTTTTCATGTAGTTATGGCTTTTGTACATTTTTACCTATGAAAGCCTCATATTTTAGACTCGTATGGCTATGCTGAGGATTTTGAGTGACCTTGCAGAGGATGACCACTTTGGATTGATTACATTCAGTGGTCACATTAAAGCCTGGAAACCTGAACTCCTAAAAGCAACTGAAGGAAATGTGGAAGAAGCGAAGACATTTGTGAGGAGAATTAGGAGTGGAGGATGTAAAGTATCCACTGTCTGCTAACTAAACAAAAGCATTCTAGATTAATAAATGGAAATATGAGGGGAAATACCTTTAAAGGGTTAATCCACCAAAATAAGTTATTTTGGATGAAAACTGGGAGGCTTTTTTACTGTCCCTTTAACTGCCATGTAAAATACACTGTCAAGGTCCAGAAAAGTATGAGTGAATGAACTGACATGATTCAGGAAACATATCTCCATGGTTTAAGTAGTTGAATAGCAAAGCAAATTAAAACAATCAAAGATATCCTACACTTCCACGTTAGTACATATTTCTAACATTTTCTTTCCTTTCAGCCACAAACATAAATGCTGCAGTGCTAAAAGCTGTGGACATGATTAACAAATACCCACAAGAGGGATCCGCATCCATCCTGATCCTATTGACTGATGGAGACCCAACTTCAGGCACACAATAATTAATTCAGTCCTGCATGCACTCTTGTATCTAAATATTGTACAGTTATGGGGAAAATGACTGGCAGTGACATACATTTTCCCAAAGTGTGTTGTTACGGTTGTGGCATTAATTCTCCCAATGATCCAGGAACAGTTTAGTGATAATCCCTGCATTTTGATGCTTGATAGATCACCATTACACAAGGCAAGAGTGATAATTTCAAGAGTTCACGCTTCTTTATAATCAAGAAAGGGTAAGTTCAGCAGATTTGGCGTGCTGTCCGGGGGGGTGAGCCTGGAGGACGGTGGACACCGAACCCTAGATGCTTGAACCCTAGCTAGGGCTAGAGCTCGGCGTACGGCTCGGTCCTTGCATGCCCCCCTGGAGGAAGGGGCGAGGGCAGCTAAATGGCGGAGAAGGGGTGGAGGAGGGATGCGCAAAAGGCGACCTGCGGAAGGAAAGAGGACGGGGCTATTTATAGTGGGTAGAAGGGTTTTGATTGGACAGGAGAAACGGAGAGGTTGATTAGGTAATGCGATGCGGGCCGTGATTAATCATTCGCGCCCCACTCGAAATTAGTTTATTTGCACAAACTTCACTGAGTGAACTGAAGATCATATTGACATTTTGGATTTGTGGGCAGGCAACTCCCCATAGCTTAATCCTTTGGTGATCCACAAAAAAACAAGTAGAAGTCCAGAAATTCAGCAGTAATAAGTCATAATTAGATTGCCATCAGAGATTCGGCCCAGAAGCTGGTATTCAGAACGCCAGACCATTGTTTTCCTAAAACATGAAAAAAAATCTGAAGCAAATACTTGGCGAAATACTACATTGATGTCACTGCCAATACTTTTGGCCATGGCTGCATAAGTACTGTTTACATATGAAGTGACCATTGCAGCACAGAGGTTTCAAACCAGAAAAAAGTAAGACCCTTTAACACTAAAACATGTTGGAGTATACATTTAGCAGAGGTGGTCGAAGTACACAAATCAAGTACTTGAGTAAAAGTACAGATCCATACTATAAAACATTACTCCAGTAAA
>JAUCMS010000012.1:5645453-5681293 GCA_032357445.1 Enteromius radiatus | reverse complement strand
ACACTTGATTTCTATAAGAAGTAGGAAACGATGGTGTTTGAGACTCACAGTATGTTATGTCCATGTACTGAACTGTTTATCATTATTCAACCATGCCAAGCTCAATTCAGTTTTCCATTCGATGGCACCTTTAATTAAAACCTTTAACATCTTATACTTTAACAGGAGGAGCACTTTCTCTTTGAAGACCAGCTAGATCAAGGTAGACCAAGTGAACTTTTCTCAAACTTGCTTTTGCTGAAAGACAGAAGTGATTCAACATTGTCTGTCATGCAGTGCATTTTTTAAAGCTCACCTCTTTGTCTTCTCTTCATGTAGCTACTATTACAATATGTTACCAACCAGCAGAAATGCAGCATGAGTGGTGCAAGAGATTAGACTTCACAGTGACTTCCTCCACAATCCGTAAACCTCTCAATGTGAGTATCACCATGTCCATTTAACCCTCATGATGCCTTCTTGCTGTTTTTACCTGTTGAGAAGATTTAGTTTTCTTAAAAATGCTAGTTAATGGAATAGTTCACCCAAAAAATGTAAATGTATTATTATTTTTTTTATGTATTTATTTATTACTCACTCTCGTGCCATTTCAAATCCGTAAGACCTTCATTCAACTTCAGAACACAAATTAAGTATATATATATATATATATGTGTGTGTGTGTGTGTGTGTGTGTGTGGGCCATAAAAAGGTATACCACAAAAGGTATAAAACTGCTCTAAATCGTTGTCAGGCATATTTACAACAAAAATCAATTTATGACTCATTAAAAGATAAATTACTTTTGCCCCGAATAATAATTATTTGTAATTTAGCATTTTTTAATTTTTTTCACTATGCTTTTTTTTTTTTTTTACTAATTTAAAGCACAAAACTGTAATATGCTTAGTTATTATTTTATAACATGAATATTGTGTTATACTGAATGGCAATATAACATTATTTCAACTAAATTTTGACATTTTATTGTCAACTTTACTTACATTTAATGTACTTTCTATGGACACAAAATCACTTTTGTGAATTTTTAACATCTTTGACCCATATATATATATAACTTAAACACAACACTTATTTATTTATATCATTAAAAATCGTTAAATGTAAACAGTGAAAAAATGCTAAATTTCCAAACAATCCTGACTGAAGTAATGGTGCAGAAAAACCTGTGAATGAAATGAGTGTCTTGACTGCTATCTCGGTGTTTATCTTTGTGTGCTGCAGCTGACTCTGGTGGAGTATAAAGGTGTTGACTTTGGCAGAACAATGATGATTACTGTAAGATCATTCCCCAAGTCACCAGAACTTAAAACGAGTGAATTCCCTACATTAAAAACAGGTAGCCATTGTTTTTACTTGCCCTAGATGCACACATACAACAGTAACATATACAAGCATAGCTTATTCATTATTTAAAAGAGCATTACTAATTGTACTTACTAAATGTTTCTTTGTTTGTCAGTTTGTTCCTTATCACACCTCAAGGACATCGAGCAGTGCAAAGGTATGTGTATCTCATTGTAATCTCTATTATAAAAAGACTGAGTAACGTTCTAGGTTATTTGGATCAGAGATTTGTTTCTGTGTTTAACTAGATGCTTTTCTAAAGAGAGAATAATGAGAACATTTAATTCAATCCATTTTTCCTTTTCATTTTAGGTCCCAGGGTCTCCACTGAAATACAAGGGGATGTGTTTAAGGTGCTGTTAGTGGATGAGGATGAAGGAGCTGCTGAACACCTGTCCCTGTGCATGAAACGCGGAAGAGAAGGGAGATGTTGGGTCAGTGAACTATTTTTGCCTGAGGGCTTATTGCAAATAAACAGTAGACTGTACAAACCAGTTTTCATCAGCTACCAGTTTTTGGTAACTTACCGTACCTTTTTTTTTCTCTTAGCCCTTGCCAAGTAATAACATTCCACTGACGTCAATCACAGACTGCATGTGTTTCCAGGTACTGTGCTTTTCAAACATGCACACGCTCAAAACAATACCTGCTAAAATCTCTTTCGATATGATTTTAACTTGCCTTGTGTGTTTGCATGTACCTCAGGCATGGAAACATTCTTCAGTTCGTGTAGAAATCTGTCCTTTTGTAAGGAATACAGGTAAATCCACAATAATATTCAATAATATTAAGTTGTTTGCGATTTTACTGGATAAGGATTATATTGTATAGGTGGAAAGAAATAATACATTTAGTTTTACAATTTGGGAAATATATGTGTGTGTGTGTTAATATCCTATAAAATAACTAATGCATATTCATTATAAGACTACATCTGTTTGCATGAAAATTATATTAATACTTGATTTGTCAGATTTTAAATAATTTTTAAATGATGCTCCTTCTTTGAGAATCACCGATCTAAGATCTACACTTTTTTTTCTTAATTCTAAAAAAAAAAAAAATAAATTGCATTTGTGCATTGGATGTGGAGGATGTTCAACACCATCGTGATTTATTTGGCCTTTCCACATTATTTTTTTCTCCACTGGCAGAATTTAAAGCCAATGTCCTGAGCAACATTTCAGTGTCTTTAGCTCACATCAAGACAAATGATGGTAAGCCAGTGCTAAACTGGAATTTAACAGTGCCCTGCAAGATAAGAGCCGAGCTGTGGCCCTGTCAGCTCGAGGCAGATGGAAAATGCGCAGAAGTTAAAGGATTCAGACAGAAATGCTGTAATGACTGGGGAGAAAACAGCACAATAATATGGGTAAATATACACTTGGGGTACATGTATTTTCTTTACTCATATGTTTTAGTAATATTGAATTAGTAATGACAATGAAATGATTTTTGTATCATTTAAATTTGAAAGAATGCAGAGATAGAAGCATTTTCACTCCCTTATTTCCAGACTTTTGAAACTGAAGGATTGACTCCCAGGTGCAAAACAAACTATTACATTCAATGGACCCTTATTTGCTTTCATTTTAATGCATGTGAAATTAAATAAGGCATTTGCTCAAACTGAGGTAAAAGCTAATAATTGTTTTTCCAGTTGGCTATAACGATATTTGTTCTCTGCAGGCATCCGGGAAGTTCGTGAATATCATGTCTCGGAATCACCAGCAGCTCTGCGTGATGGTATGATATCATCTGCCTTTCTGATTTCTTTCTTTCTGCATTCATCAGCCATTTAGTGCAAACAGACAATGAACACGGTAAACATTCATCTTTGTCTGTGTCTTTGTCTGCAGCTGGAAGTAGATGGAAAGATTGTGCGGTACTGTCAACATCCCTGTAAGTGTATGAAGAAACGTCTCATTTATATCCTGTTTAAAGCTGCCATTAATTGTCATTTGATCGCATTAATATTTGTGTGTTCACTGACTAAAACTAACATACGAATATGAGTATGGCAGTTGCTATCAGTTGATTTATTGTGCACTTCATATTGTTTTAGTGGAGCGTCAGTACTGGAGCCTTCTTCTTCTTCTGCCGCTGATGCTTGCTTGTATGACTGCTCTTGGAGTACTTCTCCTGGTAAAAAAACTCATATGTAAGTGCTATCTACAGCATTTCTTTGTTAATATAAGATGTTTTTCCTCTCAGCAACCTATCAGAGGGTAGGAGATGACTTACAGTCCCAACTAAAATTATTATTATTATTATTATTATACTGCAAATATTTCATTTAATTGTATAAAATAATAAAATTCAAAATAAGCTCAAAATATTTTATGTTAGAAACAAAGCACAACTGATTAGTCATTTTTTATTATTTTATTGGACATAAAGCGGCGAATGAGAGATACAGTTGAGGTTTTTGTTGAGATGTTGACCAGACTCTCTCTTTGCTCTCAATAGCTCTATTCATGTGTGTCTGTGAATGGCACATATTTTTGTGGTGATCTGTGTAGAACCCATTTATTTCATCTCAGCCTGCTCTTTGTCTTTTAGCTTCTTCATTTTGTGGTCTTTCACCCATCTTACCATAGAAATTGGGTCACTGTCGGGCTAGCCAAGATGTAGATAAGTTTGTTTATTGGAACAGATTTGAAAAAATTTTCACCAATGGATCATAGAGTGAATGGGTGCCGTCATAAATGAAAGTCCAAACAGCTGATAAAAACACAATAATAATCCACACGACTCCATTTCATCAGTTAAAGTTTTGTGAAGTGAAAAACTGCATCTTTGTAAGAAACAAATCCATTATTAATATATTACTACTGCTTCTGGCAATAAGAGTCCATAATAATGCTTCCTCCACTGAAAACCCCCCCCACTGTTTCTTTAGAACCGTTTGTAAACTGTACTTGATCTGTGCATATTTCTCTCCTGATTCAGATGAGATGAAAGCATATTATGGATAGAGGACTTTAGCTGCAAGCATTGGTTTAAAGTTAAAAAACATTTTAAAGGGAACTCATTCATGAATTCAGAGTTATTTACACTGGTAAAAGTTGGATTTTCATGACCTACCCATGACCAAGTTTCCCAAAACAATTTGGACGTATGATAAAGTATGATAAAGTATTTATGTGCCAAAAATCGTTTCGTAGAGTTTTTTTTTAGTTTTTTTTTTTTTTTTTTTTAGAAAATTTTAAAAACAAGGCAGTTCGTTACTGAATTTGAACATTGTTGTATACTGAAAGATGGAGGCGTCTCTTCACTAGATGTTAATTTATGGACTGGAGTCGTGTGGGTTACTTGTGGATTATTGTGGTGTTTTTACTAGCTGTTTGAGTTCTCATTCTGACGGCACCCATTCACTACAGAGGAACCATTGGTGAGCAAGTGATGTAATGCACATTTCTCCAAATCTGTCTTGATGAATAAACAAACTCATCTAATTCTTTGATGACTTAAGTGTTAATAAATTATTATTTTGTGGTAATCTATTTCCTGAATATTAAAAAAGTACTCTCCTTATGAGCTTTTACATTCTTGTATGTGCCTTTTACAGGGTCGCTTAGCGAATGGGACAGAAGTTGTCATTCTCAAGGTACACAAGGTATTTATTTACAGTCATTTGTGTGTTTTAATATCAAGAAGGCGTTTAGCATAGGAAAAGCTCTGCAATTAATTCAACCTACCATTTGATGATCCTATTTTCTCTCTCTAGATATGAGGGGACAGGTGTTGTTGCTCCATTCCTCAGCCATGGACCCACAGCTGGTGTGTAAGCTGGGCCAGTTGTTTTCTGAGCTGGGTTTCAGAGTATTTCTGGACCTGTTGAATGAAACAGAGCTTGGTTCTTGCGGCCCAACAGCGTGGCTCCACTCTAAGCTCAATTACATCCAGAAGCACGGAGGGAAGGCTCTTCTGGTGCTTTGTCCAACAACACTACAGAGAGCCGAGTTGTACTGGAAAATTGCAGTGGAAAGACAAAGCAGTCATGCAATGTACTCCTCAGATATGCTGGCTTCGGCATTGGGCTGCATTTTTGCTGACCGTCAGAAGGCCTGCCCTGCTCAGCGGTTCATCCTTGTACAGTTAGACGTTCATGAACTTCTCATCAATGAGGAACATGACATGCCAAAGCTGCTGAGGGGCCTGCCGCTTTATAAACTGCCTTCACACTCTCGGGGATTACTTACAGAACTGTGCTTGGAGAGCCCAAATAACATGAGTGGAAAGTTGAAGAAGATGTGGTGGATGAAAAAGGCACAGAGGAAGCTGGCCCAAGGAGTGCAGAGCATTTTTAAGTCGAGGGTGAGGACTGAATCAATGCTCACGCAATTTGATTCACTCAGCCTAGACACGGAAGACACCGAGGAAAAAAACATTCTCAGAAATGTACGGCACTGAGGTGTCATTTACTCCCTTTTCACACTAGAACATTTTTAAGATTGTTTGTCACAATCTGTCAGTATGGACTATGGACAGATGACATGAACAATAAAAGTACCACAAGCTCCATAAAACATGGTGATGCCATGTTTTTATGAACTGCTTGGAAATACCAAAAAAGTTTAGACATGTGCCATCATGAAGTACCTTTGTGAATATGGCATAATATAGACATACGTACTTGGCTGTTATCTCTGGGAATATCTTAAGAAGGAAGTCTGCATGTAGGACTAACAGATCTAAATGAGGAAATTCCACAGCACAGACGCTAAAGTTGATACTACAAATATTCATACTGTATGTATAGAAATATATATGTGGCCTATATATTCCTATGTTTTTATAGGTAGCCTGTTTGGAAGGAAATTTCCTCTAACTTACTGTTTTCATGTGTGCTTTTATTTAATTGCTGTAAATAATGGTTTTTGGCTCGTATACACCCAAGTGTAAATATTGCTATTTTCATGTTATGTACAGGGTTGTAATATTTTAATTGAACCTTTGTAATGCACAGTACATATGATATGCTGTGGTTGTGCTCAAAAATACACCATTATTAAGTTTTGACATGGTATGATGAGTGGTAGACCTATAGATGAAACAGGGCCTATAGCCAACAGACAGCAGAAGATGTCTGTTAAAGATCACTTGATCTGGAAAGCATCTGCTGTGTACAAACATCAGACACACGTCTTTAAGCTGTCAGTTTTACATATCTGTCTGTTTGACATTAGACTGGTCAATGGAAACTATATGGTATGTGATGGATTTTATTTGTGGGATGTTAAATCTTATTGGAAAAATGGAACTTTGTAATGGTTTTACTGGAAAAGGATAATGGTTCGTTATGGTATTTTAATGAAAACAATTGTTTCTGTGATGTTTCTATGTTAAGTCTATACTTTTGTTAAGTCTGGCAAGCTATCAGACTTTAAGTGGATAGAGACAATTAGAGTCTATAAAAAGAAGCTAGAGAGGGGGCAGCATACAAATATCATGCACCAGACCCACTGCAGACTAAAAATAATCGCTGTTATTTGAGAAGCGCGGAGTGTAAAGCGCGCGGCGTCCTCAAGCTGCTGCTGCTGCTTCACTGATTTTGTGCTCCCAAGACTGAAGAAACTAGAGACACATATTTAGCCCATCGCCCTTTAAAGACGTCACCAGGACCTTATTAATGTTCACGAGTCAAACTGTACGTTTACCAGTCGATGCTGGAATATCATATGCAATATTCATGAAGCAAACCTTCACCATAGTAGCATTTGTCATTTTTCCTGCTGCGCACAGGGAGATCTGTTGGGTGTACAGCGTCCTGAACCATAAACGCTGGTTTTACTGACCATCGCTATCCCGTTCGTGAGTATTAAAAACATTAATTACGAGCTGTTAGACTTTCTAAACTTTTGCTTGTTGGTTTGTTTTAATGCACTACTGTTTAGCATGCATGGTCAAATGTAATTTAGGTCGCCCCTCTCGCTCCTAAACTAATATCGTAACTGAAAAAATGTCAACCTCGTAGTCATATTTAACTACTTGGCTTTAGAAACCTGAAAAAAGAAATAAATTATTATAGTATTTTGACATAAATACTAATACAATTAATAATGTTAAACTAACATACATGACAGTGAACTAGAAAGATGTACAGTAATAACAATATGTGAAATCACTTTATTATTATTATTATTTTAATGTAATAATTTAGAGAGTAATTATCACAGCTAAGCAGCACTAACTATTAATCTATTGTCTAAAATTTTTATTAAACATAAAGTTGTTACACCTTATAACATAATCTAACTTTTTTTCCTCAAATAAATTCCTGATTTTTTGAAAAGCATCACATGCCATTCTAACAGCAAAGTTTGTGGAAAGTGGGGGTCTGAAGCACTCAGGAATAGTGTGAGAGTGATGTCACCCTCACGGAGGTTCTTCCTGTCGGCTGCACTCTGCGTGGCCGTTTTTCATCTAATTTCGGGTCAGAACTGCTCAGAGCACTGTAAAGCATGTGGGGGCCCAGAGAAAGACCAGTGCCTTCAGTGCCACTCCGGATTCATCCTGCATGACAACCTGTGCGTGGGTAAGTGAGATGAACAGACTCTACGCTCCATTCCCCTCATGGTCTATTTCACTCTGAAGCTCACTTCTACACTCTTAGATATTGATGAATGTGGTACTGATCTGGATCGGTGTCCCGACGACACATACTGCTTCAACACCCACGGCTCTTATGACTGCAAAGGTCAGTGTGGTTTAATGCAGTATAAAGTTGTGTTAGTAACACTTTAGTTTACAGTGTCCTTTTTACACATTACATGCACTTACTTTTATAATAAAAACAAATTATGCATAATTGCGTGCAAGTAACTGATACTAAACTTAAGCATATAGTAAGTACATGTAGTTAATTAATTTTACTCGGTAAATATAATTACACTGTAATAAGGACACCTTAAAATTAACCATGTTGCTTTATTATTTGTCCTTTTTCAGGATGTGATAAGGCCTGTGTTGGTTGTATGGGTGGAGGACCTGCCCGCTGTAAGAAATGTGCTGCTGGTTACCGAGCATCAGGCATGAGATGCATAGGTGAGTCTACTGTATACGCGCAAATAATTACGTCTTGTCTAGTTTTTATCCTCTGTAGTATAAAATATGGTTAATACTTAATTATCAGTGATATTTAAACTGAACTGAGCTGGATGATGGCATCACTGGCATCACTTTAACTGAAATTGAGGGTTTACTATTGTAATTTTGCATTATTGACACACTATTTTCCTATTTAATACTGTAAATAAATCTGCTTTGACTGAAAGTTGTCTTTACAAGTATAAAAAATGTATTAAAAACTGTAAAATATGTTCCAAAACGTTTTGCCAAATTCCTCATTAAGTTACAACCATAAAATTCTAAGAATGTTCCTTGTAAGCTGGGTAATAACACTGCAGGATGTAGACAGAAGGAAGTTCAGCTTGTGCTTAAACGTCATTTGAGAACAACAAAAATGTTTTTGGTCATCTGAAAGTGTCATTTCTGGGATTATGCTAACGTTGGCCTAAAGAAAACAGCATTCTAAATGCGTAAAAAGTCTAAATTTTTTTAATATAAATCCCATTTTAGACTTGCTTTGTTTTGCTGAATAATGTAAAAACAGATCCTTAATCTTGATTGCCATATGAATAAAAACTGGACAAATTAATTTTAAATATATCACAGTTTCATTTGGGTTTTTGCTGCTGCTGTATCAAGCTTGAAAACATACAAGAACAAAAAAATGAATCTATTTTAATGACAAATATTAGTTCTTCTGCAATGGTACCATCTTGTGGCTACAAGAAGCATTTCCACCAAGAAAGTCAAAAACAGCAACAAAAACTTTTTTTTCAATGGATATATTGTTATTTTAACTAGTTAATGTTCTACAACAAAACTGTCTATTTGTTCTATAATTGTAGCTAATTTTGTCATTTGCATTACATGTATATTTATCTCTGGGTCAGAAACTGCAGCAGTATTTTGCTTGACCTGCAGATATAGATGAGTGCGCTGAGGAAGTGTTGGCCTGTCCTGGGGTCAGTATGTTCTGTATGAATACAGAGGGCTCTTTTCACTGTCAGTGTGCAGTGGGTTACACACGCAGAGGTGACACCTGTGAGAGGAGCCAGACAACAGGTGAGATGATATACAGTAACAGGTATAATCTGTGTCCTCAAGAGTCTGTTTTTGTTATTGTTATTATTGATGTTTCTGAATGCACTGACGTCTTTCTGTATCTCTTTTCAGCGTCTGAAGAAAAGGGTTTTTTTGACGACATTCAGGAGGAGGAAATCGAGGTCCTGCAGCAGATGTTCTTCGGTGTTGTGCTATGCGCATTGGCCACATTGGCAGCGAAAGGGGACTTGGTGTTTACCTCCATCTTTATGGGGGCAGTGGCAGCCATGGCCGGATACTGGCTCTCTGATAAGAGCGACCGATTGATAGATTCCATCTTCAAGGGGAGATAAATGCAAAGTTTGCTACTTTTAAACTGGGCCATGTCCAACACCATAAGATGGTATGTTCACACACACACACACACACACACACACACAGCACAAGGAAGATGCTATAAGCATTATTTCTGTGTAGTATTAACAAAAATGCAATGAGCCACAATAGGCCATCCATTACTGTGATTTTACTAACACATGGAGTACAACTGGCTTATTGCTTTTGTAAAATGGCACGAGTATGATTAGCATAAACGTTTCTGACCCAAGGTGGTTTTTACTTTGACTAGCAATGTGAAAACTTTGTGTATTCTTATTTCACTTACAAGTTGACTACTGTATGTTGGGAATCAGTTATTTTTTATTTTAATAATTTTGGCACTGGCAATGGCCTTAAACCATATCCAACTGATATAATTTTTTGTGGCCTTTGCATTTTTAGTAGTCTTTATGTGGTCTATATATGCAGTTGAAATGTATTTTTGAGTGTACATAATGTTTAAAGGTTTGGTTTTGTTAAGATTTTTTTCTTTTACATCTTTTCTGCTCATCAAGGCTGCATTTATTTGATTAAAAATACAACTACAACTGATTTCAGCTGTTAATATATTGCAAAATGTAATTTCTTTTTATAATGACAAGCTTCTACAATGCTTTTTTGCTGCTCAAGAAATTTTCTTATTATTAAAGTTACAAATTAATATTTTTGTGGAAAGTGTGATAGCTTTTTTTCCAAGATTATTTGATGCGGATAGTAAAAACTAAATAAATATATATATATAAAGTAAATAAAATAAAAAATCATCATTTATTTGTAATGTATTTCAACATTCCTTTTGATCAATTTAATGTGGCCTGGCTAATTAATTATTATTATATTTTTCAATCTTACAGAACCAAACGTTTAAACAGTTGTGTACGTAACAGCAGTATGTAATGTATTTTTACGAGAACAAACACTCTTTGGACTTCGACTAATAAACTTTTATTTGTTTTTAAATGAAACAGAGCATATCTCAGAAAGAAAGTCACTTTTATTTAATGGATATAAACAAGCCGACTGACACTCAAGAATAGTTTGGGGGGAAGGGATGGTACAACACATACAATAGCAAATATCAGGGTTGAGGTTGAGGACTTTAAAAACATCAAACATGACACAGATTTCACACCGAACACCCCAGTCGTGCCTGCTAGGCCCTTGCACCACCAACTTTCTTCAACACACGCACAGCATTCACACCCTGGAACAATCTTATTTGCATACACAGACACAATCATGCAAGCGTATCCCACACTCTTTTAGCGCCTCAGATCTACACCCCGAAAACATGCAAACGCTTTTATTTAGTTGCACGGGCAAATCCACTGGCAGTGGGCGGGTAGATGTGGGTGAGGACACACCATTCTCAAACACATTACACCATTACGATGCCAATGCGTCTCATCGGTGACAACTGGTGCACCATGGGAAAATGAACCCCACGTTCACACAGTATCATTCAGCATGCTGACACTCACATTGGACTGCTGTACAGGAAAAGAACAGGAAACTAATTTCATGTACAAATCTTACAGTCCAAAACTGACATATTAAAAAAAAAAAAACATGAACCATAAAAAAAAAAACATAACATAAATAAATATCTTAAAAAAGTAAAAACAATGTCTTTTTTTTTTTTTTTTCGTTTTGTTTTTAAGAAGAATTATACGATTTCTTTTCTGGCATTTGTCACAGTGGTTTGTATCATCCAGAGGTTTGCATTTTTTTTGACATCGTGAAATAAAAGAAACAATGCAACTGGCACGCAACAAATATAAATATAGAGAGAAATCTTCACTCTTCTTCTCTTTATTTTGGGCCTTTGCTCAAACCAGAGGCCCTTTGACATACGTCATAGTTTTAAAGACCCTACAGGGCTGAATCTTCTTTCTTTCTTTCATTCATTAATAATTTCTGCGTAGAGATCTATTAGACCTGTGGTCTATTAGTCTTCACCACAGCCCGGAGTTGGCACATAATGTACATAATCATGCATCATCACTACATAAGTCAACATTTCTCTTTTTTTCTTTGTTCTATATAATATATCTCTTCCCAAGGCAGGAGATCTCCCCCTACTTCAAGTATTCAATAATAAAAGGTCCTGAAGGTGGAGGACTGCAATATGTCTGACGTCTTTTTTGTCCTTTTAGTACAATTATAGACTTGCACAACAGACAGACAGACAGACAGAACACACACATATTAGAACAGCAGATCAAACACTCTCCTAGTGTTTGAAACTGAGTCAGAAACATCCAGTATTCACATGGTGGACATATTCTGGATCAGTGTTTATCAGTCACAATAGTTAAAGAAACGTAATAATAGTCTAGAGCACAGCGGAAATGTTGTGCTCACGTCATGACAGAATTACCGCAAAGTTTCCGACTTTTAATTCGGACCAAAATCTTAATGTTCAAGTAAGTGTGTATTACCTTTCACCTCCAGTTTTTAAATAATAAGGCGAATGGCTTCAGTTACTTTCATGCTCCCCTCAAACATTTGGGAGTTTGTAAGTGTGGTTTATTACGACAGTTTGTCGAAATTAAGACAAGTTGTATATTGTGAATTCCACTCAATTAACTACAGGTTAAGCTACATACAGTTAGACTACTTTAAACCAGTTTCTTGTCATTTTATTATAGCTTAGGTACACTTTTTTTTTTTTTTTTTTTTTGACTTTCGAGGCATAAAATTATTTGTGATTGGAACAGGATCTTTTAAATGCGGTAATTCTGGCATTATGTGAACACAGAACAGAAACATATGCGATTTTTGAAATAATGTGATGGCGCCTCAATAACGAGAAGCTGAAATGCAACATGGAAGCACAGACAGGTCATTTAACAGTCAGATCTTGGCTATATTTTGGGCTTTGCCAAATCCTAACGTGAACTCCACAACTACAGACAACAGTAGTGAAATGACACAAGACAATCCAAAACAACTGTTAACATATCCCAGCCATCTCAGTGTGTTCTTCCACTTGAAACTACGTTTATGCTTCTTAAAGGCATAGTGTACCCTAAAATGAAAATTGTAATTTACTCCCCCTCATGTTATCCCAAACCTGTATAAGTTACTTCTGCTGAACAAAAAAGATATTTTAAAGACTTTTGTTAATCAAACAGCCTTGCCATTGACTTCCAGTACATTTCTTAACCATGCAATGGAAGTCCTACATACAATTTCATGCCAGAATGCACGCTGAAGAGGAAAAATGGTTAAATAAAGAGATTATTTTTGTTTTCTTCACACACAAAAAGTATTCTCATAGCTTCATAACATTAAGGCAGAACCACTGATTACATGGACTATTTTAATGATATCCTTACTAACTTTCTGGGCCTTGAACTTGGTCTATGGAGGGCCAGAGAGCTCTTAGGTTATATCAAAATATCTTCATTTGTGTTACCAAAATGAAAAAAAAAAAATTCTTACAGGTTTAGAATGACATGAGGGAGAGTAATTAATGACAGAATTTTAATTTATGGGTGAACTATCCCTTTAAGGTATGTTTAAATGACAGTGATGAAATCCACCTCAGGTCACCAAAATAATGATATTGTTCAGATCTCATTGCCGTTTGCTTTTTTGTTCTTTTTGTGAGGTGCAACATATTCTATACAACACTTTTTCTAGCTGAAGATCAAGTTTCTTGATTCTGCACATGTCCTGCAAAAGACCTTTTGTGTTCTTTTTTTTTGCATAGACCCCAGTGCCAAGATCTTGTAATCGGAGCACTGTGAGGGCCAAACAGACAATGATAACACACACGACTCAAACACACCGAAAAAAAAAGTTTTCCTTTGATTTCTGACACAATAGTCTGACCACAGTAGACACACTTTAATTAGCTAGTATTTCTCTATCTATATATCTACTATCTATTTATAAATAGGCACTCGCCACCATGTTGAGACGTTATGAGAATTTGGCGGTAGCTCCGCCGGTACCTGGTGGGGCGGTTCGTTAAAGGAGAAAGACTGCCCCCCTTTATGGGACGCGCAGGTTTGGACTGGCCTTGTCAACAGACGTCTTGATTAATTCATCAATGCTACGACCTGCAGCAGTAGCTTGGGAAAACATCTCAATTATCTTCTGAAAAAAACTTGTCGCCATGGATTCAGTGAGTGTTATAGAACAGCTGATGTTCCGAAATGGTTTAGCCATGGCTGTCTCCATCTCTTTTGGGCCTGAGCACCAGTTGAAGCACCATTAGAAATGTTCCCTGTTGTAAGGGGTGGAGGTGCATAGGTGCACGAGAGCTTACATGCAGACCAGGCTTGGTGTTTGTAGAGGAGCACAAGCAAAAAGAAAGGGCAAATTCTGGTTAGCATGGTGTATGTTATGTGCATGAGACGAAATGAACTCTGCATAGAGTAGATTACCTTTTGACGTATACTAACTCAAGGTCAAATATACACTAAAAACCAACAGCGGAGACTTAAATGTGGCCCATGTATATCGTAGTGCATACTCACACAAATGTATAGCACGTATAATAAAACCTAAAGAATCAAAGGCAGGCAATTCTTTAAGATCAAAACTGCTAATGCGGAGGGAATCGTAAAAAAAATGGTATTATTTTACATTGGATTACACAAAAAAGCAGAGAAATGACCAAAGCTGACAGAATCAAGGCTTGTTGCTTCATTGAAGAGGTGGAGCTGGATGAGAGTGGGCGGGCAGTGAAGAGAAGGGGCGGGGCCAGCTGGACGCATGCACTGGTCACAAGCGGAAACCAGGTGAGTGGGAGCAGCTGCAGTGTCTCATCTAGTGTTGACTGAGCATAGAGAGTCCTCAAGGCAAATGTCTTTAGAAAAAGGACTGCACCAGGAAGTAACAGTGTTTCTGTTCAGTCCAGACTTCCTCTCCATTTATTTATTTTTTTAATCATCTGAAAACAACATGGAATAATTACTCTTAAGACAATGCATCGTGTTATTATCAATATCACACCATGTCTATGTTTTCACAAAAACACATTAAAGTGCCCCTATGCCATTTTTATGGCTCCTAATATTGTTTTGGGAGTCTCCTACAATAGGTTTACATACATGCAAGGTGAAAAAACGCTTTTGTTTTTTCAAAATATGTGTTTTATATCACCACATTTTCCAGCGATTCTCAAACGATTCGTTCAAAGCAGTTCCAATATTCAGTCTTTCTAAACCCTTCCTTTCTGTGATTGGTCAGATGGCCCAGTCTGCTCTGATTGGTCTACCACATACAGCAGTCGTCAGTAAAATGATGTGTTTGTGGGTGAGGTCAATTTGTTTGCAGCTGACACTGCATGAAAGACAATATTGAAAATTGCATAATAGGGGCACTTTAAAAATGTTAATATTGTGTTTTAGCCTTGTCACTATTAGACACTACTATTTAAAACACTAAAATACGCCTTTCATTTGGAAATAAAACCCAGTTACAATTTGCCCTTGCTCAATATATTTCTTTATATTACATATATATATATATATATATTATATCAACTCATTATTATTAATTTTACTGTGCATAATAGTACTGTATAATATGAAATAAAAAAATAAAGTACATAAATTGTAAGTACATCTGTTAATAGTTTTTACCTGCTCAGGTGGTCATTTCCAGCTTTGGCCATCCCACTCAAACTAATGCTCCGCCTCTTTCCATAATGCATGAGAAAAATGGGGCCCCATCCAAAAGAATGAATCTGATTGTAGGTAAAGCCTGGCCAAGTGAACAATGTAGAATTTCATCTGTATGGCATGGCTGTGCTCCTCCTTTAGTGACTGAATTGTCTGCAAACATAAGAAAAATTTGCTTGGCAAAAAAAAAATTAAAATTTTAAACCAGACAACTGACAACCTACATCAAGATCTCACCCCATAAAACAACATCATAGCTTTGGTTTGGAAATAGTTATGCCCAAATTCCTTCTTCATCGTCCTTTGATATCCAGAGGTCAGCATGAAATGAGGAGAATTAGATAAGTCAAAGGTGAAACAGCTATTTTTTTAGATGAGGAAATTTAGTGATTAGATTACATTGCGAGACAGGTAGATTATACAGAAATCAGTCGCCTGCTGAAAACACCAGCCATAGATTGTGATTTGATTTCAGTGTTTTTATCTTTAACTAAAACTATTTAAAATAAAATAAAAAATTATGAAAAACTTAAAAACCTGGAAAACATAAAAAGAAAAGAAAATTAGAAATGTTAATTGCCAACTAATTGAAATTGAACTGCTAAGATTACTAAAAAATAAATCTGGTCTTTTCAACACGCACTGGTATAACAGTTTCCAATTAACACACACAAATCTGATCATTCTTCTGCGGAAAAAAGTCTAGTATTATTTAAATAAGAATTTTTATTTTAATTTTTCAATGACAAAAAATATTAAAAATGTATCATTAAATTTATCACTTATCTGCAAAAATACAAAATGCATCAGATTTTGTGAATGTGTTCAAGCAAAAATCCTAAAATTAGTAAGAAGCAAGTACTGGATTTCATGTGATGCAGATTAGATAAGAAACAGCCATATGCTGAATAGAAGGAAGTAGAAAAAACAAATGTACATTAATTAAATCAGAAGGTGCAGGCAAAAAATAGCAATATAGTGAAGATACCTTACAAACCTGGTCTGGAGCGGGTCGGTGTCCGGGATGCGGCGGTCCACGGCCTGGACCGCGATGGTGTGGTGGAGGGTGTCGAGGGTGTGGGCCCTGCGGGCCGGGGTGCGGGGGGTGATGGGGGTGCTGCTGTGGGTGTGGCATGGGCTGAGGGTGGGGGCCCTGCTGAGGCGGAGGGCCGTGAGGGTGCTGCTGCGGAGGGACCCCGGGGTGAGGGTGTTGAGGGTGGGGTTGCTGGGGTCTAGGTGGGTGCTGGTGTGGGCCGGGCGGTTGTGGGTGCTGGGGGTGTTGAGGGTGTTGTGGGTGGGGGTATTGAGGCTGGGGCGGCTGCTGCGGGTGTTGAGGGTGGTGGGGTGGAGGCTGTGGGTGTTGGGGATGGGGCGCGTGGGGGTAAGGAGGCTGGTGGGGGTGTTGGGGGTGTTGGGGCTGTGGGTACGGCGGCTGGGGTTGGGGTTGAGGATGAAGGGGTTGTGGTTGCATGTGGGGAGGTGGAGCGTGAGGGTGGTAATGGTCGTCCTCGTAGTTGTCGGTGATAAGTTTCATCCTGCTCTGTGTCTAAAAGCGATAAAAAGAAGTAAGTAAGAGACAAGGAGCATATGTTTGATATAGGAGATCATCAGACATCTCTAAATGGCAAATGGCTTGTACAAATTGTAATAAGTTTCCCTCTGAAGCAGAAAACAGTACTGTATTGTGAATGTAGAAGTATTTTTTTTCATTCAGTTTATTAGCTGATATTGAATTGTTTCTGGTTATTTTGAAAGGAAGATAACTTGTGGAATCATCTGGATAGAGATATAAATGGATAGGGATAGTGATTGATTAGAGCAAAGATTAACTAATTATTGTTTTAAATACAAAAAAATATATTTTAGTCTTGCATGATATAGAAAAAATTGAGATAATTTGTTTTCATAGGCCACATTCCCATAGTTTTCACCCATTCATTGTGACTATAAATGAATTATAAAAATAATTAACTATAATGAAGTGAATTGAATAAATTATGATTTTGTTATTTAATATATATATATATATATATATTATATTTATTAGTATAGTCATCAACATTAGGAATATATTGCAATAAAACTATTATAAAGTATAAAAATTAAATATGCGACTGAAAACTGTAAAATGACAATAATATTTGTCTTAATTTAATTTTAAATTTTTTTCCAAAACACTAAAACAGTCATGAGCTGCACAAGTATATATAGACACTGTGCTGTGCTCTAAAAGTTTATTGTTATTTATTTACTTAAATTGCAATTTTTGTGATATGCATTAAGCTATTAATTATTAACTTTGGATAAAAGTGTCTGCTAAACGACTAAAATGTAAATTTAATATCAGTACGGTACAGTCTTATTATTTCCTTCAGCAGCTTTCAAAATGAATATTTAGCTATCTTTCATTGAGTAAAACATAATTATGTTATCCCTATATTTGCTTGTAAAATACAAACTATTTTTTGTATTGTGCTTTAAAATGACCAAAAATTGTGCTTTATGACCTTTTTAAAAAACAAAATCATAAAATAAAATATTGTCCATTTAACATTTACAACCACAAGATAATTATTACCGACTTGGCCAGAATGTGTCATCCCTATGAAAAATGAATCATAACTTCACAATATCTTAATTCTTGGTGTAGTGAAATTGGTTTCTGAATCCAGAAATGGACGGACCTGTTGTTTGAGCTGATGCATTAGTCTGTCCTTCTCTCTTTTCAGGGCCAACACTTCCTCTTGTGTCTTCTTCTTATTAGAGGAAGACAGCTCCAGCAAAGCGATGTTAGCATCCTTCTCACTGATAGCAGCGAGCAGAGCCTGTTGTCTGAGGGGAACATGTACATTGAGCAGCTTTCAACAAAAGAAACGTAGACTAAAAACTTCAAATATTTATAAAGAATCAGAGTCTGACTGCAAGATTCTTACTTCATCTCCAAGATCTCCTCGAGCTGTTTTCTGCGCTCTTGTCGGAGGTTGGTCAGATGGCCGTCTCTCTCCGCCAGAGACTGTTGGGTGGAGGACAGACGCTGCTTAGTGGCATCCAACTCCTGTCTCGTCTTCTCCAAAACATTCATCAACTCCTCCATCTGTGAAATAAAGAAAAACGTGTGCAAGAAAATAAAGAGAAACCCTTTTATTTTTCCTGTTTTCTCTTGATTTAAGATAAAAATGTAAAGCCCTAAAATGAAAACAACAAACCTTTGGGTTGTCCATTGGATTATCCTTCCGTTGGTCTTGCAAGATACTCCCAGGGCCTTTCTTGTCCATCTGAGGACCAAGCTTAATGCCTGGGCCCTTTTTATTTTGATCCTTGGTTTGCCTTAAAACACATACAGAGTGTCACCTGAACAGCTGAATCTGATACCAATCACAAACCAAACATAATTTAATGATCAAAATTAATTATTATAGCATGTTATAGTATTTTGGTGTCACTTGTATGTGTGATTATTAAATGCAAACAACACCACCATGAAATATGACTCATAACGGTGACAACAACACATAATTTTTCTAATGTCACACATAAAACACGCTTGGTTTTTGCTCATAATGGAGGGTGAACAACAAATGAGGAACAACCAACTTACCTGGGAGCAAGACTGGTGGAGGAGGAAGTAGAGGGAGGAAGGATGCAGGAAGGGCAGGTGCGGAAAGAAAGAGAAGCCACAACACAGCAAACAGGAAGGAAAGGAGAAATAAAAACTTTAGTATTCACCGAAACGAAGCAGAAAACAGCTGGAAAGAGTCAAGTGAGAAACTAGGAGCGGTTTAGAACGGCTCAAGAGATCAGCAAGGCAGGATGCACAACGCTATCGTTTCAAATCATCACCATCAGTGGATATGCCACTGAGTCCGTATCTGCAGGGGCCCGTGAGAGAACCAACATGCAGCAACCCAACCAGCCGAGCCGCAGTGAGGGATCGCACGGGGTGGCAAACAGGGCAAGAGCGATCAGGCATGAGGGTGCAAACCTCCTCGAGGAACACTAAACCCTACCTAAAGCACCCAGCTCATTCACAGAGCAAAACAGGGCCTGAAATGCTGCAGAACGTCTCATGCAGGCCGATGAGACGGCCGAGTTTCGCAGGCTGAGGATCATTCAGAAGAGTGAGAGGGAAGGGAGGAGAGATTGTGTTAGGAAGCGGAAAGATGACTGGTCAAGAGGTTCAGCGTGTGAAATGGCTGTTCAAAGGGCAGGAAACAGGGCTCCGCTCTTTGTCAGAGCCCTCGTATGCCAGCAACACCAAGCGGCAAGCAGAGATAACAGAAGCGTGTTTGTGCAAGTACAGTAACAACTGCTGAACATGTTAATGTCATATAAGAAGGGTGGAATAAAATGGATTACTACAAATATCATTAGTAAACAGATTTATGTTAAAACCACTGTATAATTGAGGGTAATAAGGGAATAGTTCACCAAAAAATAAAACCCATGTCGCCATTTACTAATCAAAATGTAATTTCAAACATGTATGATTTTCTTTCTTCAATAGAAGACTCAATATGAGATTATTAGTGATAATAACTTAAATATTATCAAATTTTTCAGACTTCAGAATACTTAACGAACAAGCCATAAATATTAATGACGTCTATTGCATTTTAATGACTTGATGTCATCTTTGGCTCAACAGCATAACTAAGAAACAATAATAACTATAACAATAATGATATATTTCAATGATAACTATAACAACAGATGATAATGTCCTGTTTATAATAAGCGTGAGTTGCAGTTTTGTTGTCTGCCACTTTAAATGCTCTTTAAAGGAGAACTGATTCTGGTTGGCTGTCAGTGTTATTATCACTCCCTAACTGAACAAAAATATAGCTACAGTATATTGTTCCTCTGTGTTGTTATTGCTTAAACTGTGGTGTGAACCTCATAGAATAAGAGCAATCAATGAAACTTTGGTATGAACTCAACTTATTTCATGAAAGAAACGTAATTCAGCCTGATTGCATGGGAGAGAGTAATTAATGACAATTTGTACTTTTAGGTGAACTGTCCCTTTAATTTTGGAGTAATTTTAGAGAATCACTATACATCAACATGTTGCAATGCCAAACTCATGACAGGTAAATCAAGCGTGCAGTTATCACACATATGACACTATGTGAAAGAAAATTGTGCTGAAACTATGGAACCATTAAAATTTAATATTCTATTTTTATTATACACAAAAATAATAATAATAATTAAAAATTAAAGAAAATTAATATTCATAGAACTGATATAATCATAAAAGGAAAACGTGCACTCTGGTTGATGTACACATTAGATCAGTTCCAAAGCTTAGTGAGCTCCCCATCTATAGTTTATGCACCATAGACACACTCCCAAAAGGAAGTAGGTAGACAGCAGCTTCTAAAATATATGGCGTTTTGGCCAAAATCTAAGATAGTGTTAAATGTATCCTTTACATATATTACCATTCAAAAGTTTGTAACAGTAGAAAATACTATAACAAATGCACTCAGTCAAAACTTCCAACCTGGCCTCATAAAAATATGTACCTCTGTGCACATTTTTACATACCTTAATGCACGTTTCGTCTCAGTTTCTCAAAGAGGGTCCACTGAGTGGTGCTAAAACACAGGTTTAATACATGAACCCTGGCACATTTGTATTACGCCGATATAGGTATTGCAATAATGTTAACAAATGTAAAACTGATAGAAAGAGGCATTTGTTGATGCAACCGTGTCATTTCAACTTTCTTTTACAAAGATATTAATTGTTTTGAGAAATCATAGTTATCTAACCTGAGCTCCTCGCCTCTCAAGTACATCTCTGTACTCTGTGAGCTACAGAACAAAGCAACATCTATAAAAACGTATCAATATTAAGCTGGAAATCTGTGATGCTTACATTGAAAAGCATCCGTTTTTTAAATGTCTCAAAATATTAATATTGTTTTGAAGTCACAACATGATATTCTTTAAGTAATTGTGCAAAAAGTGACGCTTTATTAATCGAAACTCAGTAAATTTGTGTGAAAAGGAATAAAAGGTTTTTTGGAATCTGCACTTATGTACTTATTAGTACATATTTTGAGTATTGCTAAAAAGTGCACCAAGGTATGTTTATGCCATGAGACCAGGTAGAAGATTTCTGTTGAGCTGTTAGCAACAGCATCAAACTCTCTTTCAGACGTCTTGAGCACTGTTTGTGTGACTGTATTGGTGCTGCCCGCTAAAAAATGTTATATCATTTTTAATTAGCCACTTATGAGACTCCATCTTGGTCAGGATCTCACTAGGGTTTGGAAAAGAGCCCCACACATGCGCAAGAAACAGCACACACACCCACATGCACATTATACACACATATTATTATCTGGGCTGTCTCAGTCCACGGATTTTTACATCAATGCAATCTGGCCACATATTTATCCCATTATAAAGAACAAAAGGATTCTTTCCTTTGTAAGAAAAACCAGTGAACGGGAGACAGCCGTGCAACAGAGGCATCAAGCACACAGCAGTTGCAGACAGATCAGTGCAGCCAAGCCGTGGTGCCAGGACAGAGCACTCACTTTCCCAGGAAGTCCCACACCATGCCCCCAATCTGCTGGGGGGCAGCGGACACAGAGGGGGGAGGGTCAGAGGGGGCTCTGCCACCAGGGCGGGGCGAGGGGCGGGCAGCGAGGGGAGGGGGGCTGAGCCACAGTGAAGGGGGTATGAATTATGAAGTTATGGATCGAGGTAAAATGAATGAAGATGGCAGATAGACAGATTAGATAGATAGATTAGATTAGATTGGTTAAAGATAGGAATTCATAAGCCAGTGAGAGAAATGGAGAGTAAGAAGAACATGAAGATGCATGAGAATTTTTGAACAAGAAAGTGTTATGACAGAAGATGAAAGAACAGGAGGAAGAGAAGGAGGTTGAAAAACGAGAAAGACCAACAGACAGAACAGAGAAAGAGTTGACAAGACGGTAAAAAAAAGCAGAACACATGGTTAATCGAACCACATTAACACTAAAGCATGAGTATGTCAACCGAGAATAAGCAACAAGACTTTGAGCCAGAGCTGGAACCTATGAGGAACTGAACTTACTGTCTGATGCTAAAACTATCACAAGGGCTGTTCACACTGACAGGAATTACTGCTGAATCTGAACAAAAAGCGTGTATATATAAACTGCAAACTGCAGCATTTCATATTTCATCACAAATGCATAAATCAAACTCACTTGGAATGCTGAGAAATTCTAGTATGGCTAGTCAATGTTTTGCGCATTTGCAAAAACGATAGCTCTTTTTTTTTTTTTTTCAGAAATCACGTTTATAATTATATTTAATAGCAAATTGCACTATGCTGTTTTGATTAAGGGTAACACTTTACAATAAGGTTGATTGGTTAACAGTAGTTAACAACATTAATGAATAGTTGTATTTTATTAACTAATGTTAACAAACATGAATAAATAATGTAATAAATGTATTGTTTATTGTTTGTTAATGTTATATTAACTAATGTTAACAAATTACATCTTATTGTAAAGTGTTAGAGGTTTTGTTTTAATCTTTGTAATCTCCTCAGTGTACAGTAGATGTCTGATAAAGTTGTTGTTATGGTCATAGACTGTATGGATGTGATTACACGAAATACAAAGAGCTTTTCCATCATGAAATGATACAAGCTGCAGCACACAACGCTCTATTTTTGTGGGTTATATATATTATATGCAAATCGCAATCAATGATTTCTGGTCACTTTGCTGTTAGTGTGAATGCCCATTTTAGATGATGTACAACCTGAACATACAGCACTAGCATGGACTTGATATCTTAGATGAAATACTCAACAACTAAACAAGAATTTAGAAGATATGGAGGCAGTTGTACATGAACATGCCAAAACACACACAGATCTGTCGGGACTAGCAGTCATCACAGCAGCACATGAAGAGAGAGGCAATACACAACCACTAAACACAAGCTCCATATCAATATTCAGAACATGTCAGAAACACAGAATACTGATGACCTCATGAATGCATGATTCCAGGAAACAGCATAAATATTTGCAATCATCATCATATTTCACCTCTAGGAGATGCATTATTGACGGCAGCTCTGAGCATGGTTTGTACTGCATCAGTAACAAAACGGCTCTTGACATCAGCATTTTGATGTTATACCCCAGCAGAATTTGATATTAAGTACAGTAGAAACTGTCAACCGATGCTGTCAAAGCTCAAGATAACAGCAAAACAAGGTCCTGATGCTGCTTTATGATGCAGGCATCAAAAATATTTACACAAATTCCAATATTTACACTATCAGTTACTTATGTTTGGAAGGGTTTATTCATTATATGCTAATACTAATCTGACCTTTTTTCTTGCAATTCTGAGGAAACTTCTAGATGTAAACTCGTAAATCTTTATTTTTTTTCTTTCAGAACTGCAAGAAAAATATCAGTATTATGACATATAAACAGAGAATTGCAAAAAAAAAATATGATGAAGTTCCAGTCAAATGTTATTATTTTTATAAAAAAAGTAAAAAAAAGATTTTTCCTCCTAGCCCGAAAATTTTTCAACTCACTCTGAATTTTCCCACCACCATGTCACTTAAGGGGCTTCGTATGGAAGAACCACTATCACACAAAAATGGACAAAATCATTCTTAAAAAAAAAAAAAAATTAATAATAAAAAAAATTTAATAACATTTTAGTTTTGTTTTAGTTTCGCTTGCATGTTACAATACCTGGCCAAACTCATAAAAAAAAAATGAAAACTGCATTTAATATATTATATGTGCATATGTATGTACGCATCATAAGAACACAATCTGCATAAGAACTCAAAAATGAAAACAGCCTTGCAATAAAGTAAGTGGCTTTTTCTCACCTTTCCAGTTCTGCGATCTTCTTATCTTTGTCATTTTTCTCGGTCTCCACCTCTCTCAGAATCTCCAGTAACCTCTCGACCTCGGTCTGGGCTTTGCTGGACTCGTCTTTGTAGAAGGACACCTCCTTCTCCAGAAGTTTGACGCGGTCCACATACTCAGGGTTCCCACGTGAGCTTTGCTGCACCTCCATATCATGAGCCTTCTGTATGACGGTCATGTGAAGGCAGGAAACCAGTTAAAACACATCAGTCATTCAAATATTTCCAAATGAAGCATTCCCAGTTTTGAATGCCACTCCAGTGCATACAGTATATCGCAGACTAGAGGGCTCCACAAAGCGGATAATTAGCCAAGCTTTAAACTAAATGCACATATTTATCTTGCTGCAGTTGAAACAGAAGAAGAATTAACAATACTGAAATGCAGCCTTGCTTAATTCTAAACACTGTAGGCATTCTGAAACACAGTTTACATTGCCAATGTTGAAAATGAATGCACAATGGATCACGCACAATTCAAAACTGAAGAAAGCGACGACATAAATAATCCAAGATAATATGGTCATACATCCAAAGGTTGCAGCAGGTCAAAGCGGACGGATTCACATGAAACACATGAAAGAGGAACATGCAACACAACATGCTAATGTGGATTTTAGCTCCATGGTTCAGTGGTAAGATTCTTTGCAATGCGTTTGCCTTCAGACATATGCGTGTTCAAGTATCTGAATATTAATTTAAAAAAAAAAAAAACAGATTAGTATACGTTGGAAGCATGAGGAAACAATACAGTTAATCCACATTTCACAGAATGCCCTTGAATCCCAATTAATTATGTTTTAATCCTGTTGTCTTGTTGCTATTTATATGATAAAAACAATAAATATATTAAACAGGGTGCACATCTGTATTGCACCTGAATTAATACAATTATTGACTCTTACATTTAATTTCTGTATTGCACAATATACTATATATATATATATATTACATTTCCTCAACCTAAATAACCTACAACTGCTGCATGCTGCAGACATCTACTTCCAAAAATAGCTAGACTTCAATGCAGTTATATTACTTGACATTTTCCACATCAATAAAAAAGCTGTACCTAAAATACATACTGTATTGTTCCTGAACTGTAAAGTTCATCAGACCATGAATGATATCCCCTTCTTTCTAAAGCAGCAGTGTTGAATTCTTACGAGTTAAAGTAGAAAGAAACTAAGAGTATAGTGTCCTCATGTTTTCAACATGTGCTAGTACAGATCCAGAGAGACACTTACGGGATTGTTCATTTGACTGAACAGCTGCTCTGCTTGCTACATTGCAAAGGAGGGAATCATGGGAAATGAGGAGGAGGAGGAGGATGAAGGGACTCAGTAAAACAGCACAAGCTTTATCATTAGCTCTTCTTTCAGGATAATGATAATGTTCTACAAAGGAGAATATAAATAACTAGAGAGCAACATAAGAACAAAAAGAAGCCAGTTCAGTGTCAAATCAGAGTGAAACGTCTACCAAAACAGCATTTCTGATCAACATAGTCAGATTTCAAACATTTTAATATGCCTCTGATACCCCAAAAATGCTATTTAGGTAGGCGGTTGACCAGGTTTTGACACATAGCTACTGTCAAATAAGAGAAACTAGACAAGGAACTCATCGCTACTTTCAGAAAGTTCCCATGATGCCCTCTAAAATGAGTGACCATTAAGGTGATGCAGAAAATACATTCAATGACACAACTGGTTAAATCATTGAAAGTAATTTCAGTGGTAGCAATTACAAGTTGATTGATATCGGTCTTAAAAATGCAGATATTCTTAGAGCAAGGTGGCTGATGGCTTAAAGGGTTAGTTCACCCAAAAATGAACATTTTGTCATTAATTACTCACTCTTGTGTCGTTCCAAACCCACAAGACCTTCGTTCATCTTCAGAACACAAATTAAGACCCTCCATAGATAGCAATACAACTGAAATGATCCAGAAATGTAGTGAAAACATTGGTAAAACAATCCATGTGACATCAGTGGATCAGTTTTGTGATGTTAGAAAAATACTTTTTTTGAGCAAAGAATTTTAGAGAGTATGCGTATGCTTTCCTCTAGGCGTATAGAGCTGCAGATTACACACATGCACTCGCTTTCCCCCAGAAGTAAACAAGGCTGATTACGTCAAATACGTTAAAGCTTGCGTATACGGTGTGCTGAGATACTTTCTAAAATGGTGGAAGACGTAAGTGACGGGAGAAGAGTAAATGGGTTAGGTTTTTGTTTTATTTGCACAAAAAAAGCATTTTCATAGCATCGCAAAAGTGAAGTTGAGCCACTGATGTCATGGAATGTTTTTGCTATGTTTCTGGATCATCGCCAGTTGTGTTGCTGTCTATGGAGGGACAGATGGCTCTCTGATATCATCAGAAATATATATTTCAAAGATGAACAAAGGTCTTATGGGTTTGGAATGGGATTGTCATTAATTAGGGTGAGTAATTAATGACAGAATTTTCATTTTTGTGAACTAACCCTTTAAATACAGCCAGAGTACCACATGAAAAACTGGGATTTATTCAAAATAAACAGGAATAGAAAAAAGATTTTGCACTCTAACCAATCAAATCAGCACATTTGTGACACTGAGTATATGAAATACTTTACAAAAAGACTGTTATGCTTAAAATTACATACTGTACTCTTCTGGGGTCTGTACATATTTTAATATTGTGATATTGTGTAATGTAATATTGTGAAATATTATTACAATACGTTTACATTTAAATATATTTATATATAAGCATGATTACTTTAGTATTCAGTGTCACATGATTCTTTAGAAATATTTCTTATAGGCATATTTGGGACTTAAACATTTCTTATTATCATCAATGTTCAAATCAGTTGTAATATATTTTAGGGGAAATTGTGGAAAAAAAAAAAATCTTTATCATCGCTTTTGATCAATTTAGTGGCTTCTTGGTGAATAAAATTATTATTTCATTTAAACTTACTGACCCTAAACTTTTGAAAGGTTTTTGAAAAGTGTCTTTTATAAAGAACAATAACAAATAAATTACATAAATAAAAAAGAAGAAAATCAGCACAAAAATAATTATCATAATAATAACCAAGTCTAATTAGACCTAATACAGAATATTTAATAACCAAAAATGCATGGAAATTAAAACGTTTTAAGCTGACAAACAGGGAAACAACTGATAACCCATTCTTGCTAATCCAAAAATGATCGAGACGTCAGAAAGAAAATCATACCTTCTGCAGCTGTGTCTCCAGTTTACTGCATTCCTCTTTCTTTTGCTCGATTGCGATCTCAAGGGACTTGAGTTTGGAGTCTTTCTTGAGTCCTGACGAGGCCAGCGAGGAGGCGTGCTCTTTTAAATCTATGAGACTCGACTGGAGCAAGAGCAAGACGAGACGAGAGCTGACAGTCCCACCAAAAACTCACAGAAACACAACCGAAAACGACGCAGGCGCAATCACTGACGTACCTCTTTCTCTGTTAGCTCCACTTGTAAAGAGTTCACCTTCTCTTTCAGGTCTTTATTCTCTTTCTTATATGAGTCCACCTCCTCCAGTCTCTCTCGGTCTTCCCTCTCCCTTTGCTCTTTCAGGCGCTCAATAATTCGCTCCTGTGACAAAAAAAAAACATTTCTCCTGAACTCACGGCTAATTGAGCATGCTAAAACAATTTCCACTTCCCTAACACTCGAGGTTTATCAATAAATGTCTGTAAATGTCTTCATTCCTCACAGATTAGCATAAATTCACTAAAACTCACTGTAAAAATATTAGTAATGGTAGTCTCTGAGCATCTGCTAAGAAATGACGTTTTTTGGCCATGTTTTCTTTGTTACCAGATTTGCATAATTATTTAAGAGAATCAAGTGCTAAAATAACGGAGTATGTGCAAATAAACAACTTTGAACTTCATTTTATATTCTCTAAACACCTAAATCAGCATATATGAGGCAGCTCTCATTTTATTTGCTTCTATTCTCCCTCATGGGATGTTTAGGAGTGTTTCTGGTACCTTCTCAGACAGGGCTTCCTCTAGCGTGGCGAGGGCAGTATCAGTGTTGCTGGAGTCCGTCTGGAGAGACTTCACTCTGTCCTTTAGGTTCCCGAGCTGTTTATCTTTATCCCTCAGCTGCTCCTGAAGATTCTCAATCTGAGAGCGAGGAGGAAGATAAAACGAATGTGGATTTAGCAAACATCAAATCAAAAAATCAAAAAACTATGGGACTTTTTCCATTGACTTTTGGATTATGGCAGAAAATAAGCTCTGTGACCAACACACGTTTAAGAGGATTCTTACATGTTTTGGTAATCTTCACAAATTAGGAATTCTGAAGGCTAAATACAATCGCCTGGAGTTAAAAGTCATTACATCACAGCATACTACTAAGATTCCGTCAGCTGTTTAAATATTCATTTAAAATATTGTTTGAAAGTTAAAGTTAGAATAGTTTGCAACTGCCATTTTACAGCAACTTAAAAGCTTTAAAAAAATCATGAGTGGGGTATTACCGGTGTATTTTATGTTATATATATTAAATATATTGAGCTTTTTTTTTAACTACAGGCTTTATTTCAGGCATTTAATAAAATAGCTGTACAAAAGAAAAAAATAAATAATTTGGAACAGTGGAACTCATTTTCGAATTTTAAGACTCATTCCTGCATCACTGTATTAGCGAAACCTGTTCATTCAAACACTGAAGAACTGCACTTTAACTTGGTACCACTAGGGGTGCTAAAATTGGAAAGGAAAGGGAGTATAAAGGGATAGTTCACCAAAACTGAAAATTACCCCACATTTAAACCGTCCTATAGGCGTAGCTAGAGATTATGAAATTTTAAATATAGTTTTTTTTTTTTTTTATACAAACGCACCGAATTTATTTAAGGAGGCCTTTATTAATGCCCCAGATGAATGAAATTCTATTATTGGACATCTATTGGAATATTGAATATCAGCACCTATTCACTGCCATTATAAAGATCACAAGAGCCATAACATTTTTAAATACAACTTTGACTGTATTCATCTGAAAGAAAAAAAGTCATACACCTAGAATGACTTAAGAGTGAGTAAATCATGGGGTAATTTTAATTTTGGGGTGAACTATCCCTTTAAATTGGACTTAAGGTCATGCTGTGTTGATTGCTGTAAGAGCCCTGCTAAACAGTTATCAAATGCTTTTAAATATGAAATGATTAGTTGTAAAAGCACTATGAGCTAATAAAGTTACAATTATACCCAAACAATGTAGCTGCATTTTAATCTGTAAAAGGGTGAACAAACATTGTCAAAATAACAAAGATAAACATCAAATAACAAATGATACTGACGATGAGAAACATAAGTAAGTCAGTGTTTACTGACATGAATGGATGTATACTGTGTTACAGAGGCCATCTTACAAACAAACTCTATGTACTCAAGGCCATCTTGCAAAGATGGATAACCTAATGTAACAGACCCAGTACCTGAGTAAATTATATGGTCTTTTGGCTCATCTTTGACCTTGTTTTCCATTTGAAATGGTTTGTGTTAAAGGAGGCCTAAGGATGTTTCAGCCCACAATGTCTATTGCTGACTATGAACCATAGAGGTTGGTCTCTAATGGTACAGGCGGCATCTCACAGGAATATTTATGTCTGATGATGTTCTGTATGGTCAGATAATGGGCTAGATTTCACTTCCTTCAATGTGGTCTTTTTGGACTTTTTAGAGATGTTTCCGGTGTCTGAAGAACCCAGGAAAGCATACGGTGATGTGGTAAGGAGAGGGCAAAGATGAAAAGCAGTTTGATGAAGATAAAGGGAGAAAGACTAATGCTCTGTAGCTCTGTTACAATGCATTTTACTAGGACTGCTTTGTCTGTGAAGAACACATGTGATCCTGCTTCACTTTTTTAGTCAAAATTCAGCTATATAGGTTTTAAAAACAGAGCTTTCTCTTTATTATATTTATATTTTCTAAAGTATCTCGCCAAAGACACTATAGAGGTGTGCAATGCAATAGACTTTAAAAATCTCACTCTTCTTGGTACAGATCATCAGTATTGACCCCAATCATTTCTAAATGGCCCATGAAAACGGGGCTCCGACCTTTGATTCTCGAGTGAGATTTACCTTCTTCTGCAGGACATTTATCTTGCGCTCCTTGACTTCCAGCATGTCTTTCATGTCTCTGATCTCCCCGGCCAGTGTTCCCTTCTCCTCTGTCAAGTCTTGCAGTTGCTTCGTCTTCTTATTAAGGAAAGATTCCTTCTCCTCTAGACGCAATCTAAGAGCGTCCACCTAAAAAACAACACACCATGAGCACAGAGTTCATGAAAAGCTGGTGAGATGTGTCTTCAAGTGCTTATTAATATAATAAATCCTATTAAAAATGAAGTAAAATAATTGAAGGGACAATGAGTTGCACCAAGGTAAATGTCAAAACTAAATAAAATAATAATTTAACCTCTGTTTGTAGGATGGCAGCACGTTGCTCTTTGGCAGTGAGGGACTCTTTGAGCACTTCAATATGTTGTTTGCAGTCTGAATTCTGATTATTCAGAGTTTCCAGTTTTGTTTGGAGAGCTAAAAGCTCAGACTCTTTTTTTGAGAGCTCCTGCTTGAGCTGGTCAATCTGAAAGAGATCGAAAAAGCAGGCACAAAGAAAGAAAATCTGTTATTTATAGGACATGGAAATCGTTTAGTACATATGCATATCTAGACAACTGATATTTTAATGAATCATGTCATAAAATGTGTTAATCAGTTATGTTTTTTAATAGGAAAGCTGGAATGAGTATGGGAGTTTTCTTCTCTACATCTGTACTCTCCACACATAAAAGATGGATTTCAGAACGCAATCCCCATTTAATATACATCAGCCATATCAATAATTGATGAAATGAGTTCTATAAATATCACAACAAAACCCCCAGCTTATTCAGGAGCATGTTAGATACAGCGAAGACATCACACAAAATAATACACAAAAATCCACTAACCAATGAGATTTTTCTGTCAAGAAACAAGCCAGTTAAAAACTGGGTGGTGCAAATCAAACAAACCAATCAGAGCTCTGGACCAAAATATCATAACAATTACAAAGAATCAAAGTTAGAATCCCAAATCGATCATATTTAGTGTGCAAGTATAAGATTAGTACATACCTAAACTTTTGTACATTGTTTGTTAAAGTAACCAGGATGGCAGTGTTATTTTAGTATTTTTATATGCATGTATAGCATTTATTAATAATTAATAAATATAACAAATTTGCAAATAAGAATTAGCTATTTTTTCAGTTTTCTTTTTAATTTTATTTTAAGTTTTAACAATTTTTGTGGTTTATAAAATATTTTTGTTTAGTTTTAATTCATATCTCAGTATAATTTTATTTTTTTAACTAATCTAATACTTTTATTTGTTTTTATTTCACCTTAATTTCAATTAGCAAATGCATTTTTAATAGTTTTACAACAACCCTACTGAATAAAAAAAAAAAAAAAAAAAAACATGCTTTTTTGGCTAAAACTACCCACAGCCTCTTATGCAATGTATTGTTTCGAGATGATTCTAGACACAGTCCCAACGCAAGGGTGTTAGATTTACTGGCACTGGGAACTGTGATTCAGCCAAAGTTTGTGAGGGAAGAAATTCTAATAAACCTACAGCAAAAATACACTGAAGAGTTCTGACAGGAAACACTGTCAGCACAGCTGTGAGAAATATTTACACAGATCCTACAGACTCTATTTCAATACTGCTTCTTCTAGCATTACTCAGCAAACCTATCATTACAATTCCACAAGACATCCGCAAGGATGCTCTCTCTGCCACTGGAAACCCTTCACTGCATCTAAACAACACAATTATTTATCTGAAATTTTAAATAATATCAATGATATTAGCTGATTTTAAAAACCTGTGCTGTTAGAGTTAATATAAAACAACCTGTCTCCTTTCGTTAACAAGAAGCATAAGATTTAAAAAAAAATATATATACAATGTAACTTTTATCCATCAAGAATTGATTGGATTGTGCAAAGTGACACTTGAAGGGGTTGAAAAACCTGAACAGGACAGCAAGTTTTTACATTTAAAGCAAAATTACTAAGACAAATTTAAAATTAATTAACATAATTAGCGATGTTTAAGTAGGGTAATGTGTACTTTAAACGAGAAATCTTGCTCATGTGATGTAAAATCTACATCTTCAGGCAATAATTAAAGAAACCCCCAGTTTATCCCCCAAAATTGTTCAAATAACCAACATTTTGGTATACTTCTGATGCATGGCTTTTAGAAGACTGTGTGTGGACTTTTGTTAATCATAGTTTTTGCTGTTTTTCTTTTCCACTCAACAATTGAAATCACAGCAACATGAGAGTATCCCTTTAAAAAAAACACATAGATAACAATAAAAATGATGCATTTTCACTTGATCAGTTATCTAAACGCACCGGTCTCCTCACATCTATAGCTGTTTACAGGTTAAACTCCTTGAAGAAAAAGTTTACCTTGGTCTTCATGAACTTGGAGTGGTTTTTGTAGACCTCCATCTGTTTGATCTCCTCCTCTCGATCCTCCGTGTTCAGCAATCCATTCGCCTTTAACATCTGTATCTCATCCTCCAGGTCCCGAATGTTGCGTTCCAGAGATGCGATTTTGGTGTCCTGGATAAACAATTTAGTGGAAAAATTAGCCACGCTGCGTTCCATCATCTTAAGCTAGTATGACAACTTTGGTGCGATTCTACGGACGGAAGCATGCCAAACCCCGATTCCCAACAGATGGGATCAAAACAAGAGGAAGACGGGGATATGCGAAACTCTAACGTCTTGCAGCATCGCCAGTGAGTAGCTGCAGTACTGCTGCATAGCCAAAGCAGAATCTGTCTCTCTCATGCTAATGGATCAGCATGTAATCACCATTTGGTAGTAGTGAGCGCACATCCAGCCTGGGCGGAGAGAGACGCTCGGGGAAAGCCAGCTGCGCTTGTGCCTCTTTGGACTGCGAGACAGAGAGTTACAGCGTTGCAGCTCCTTCAGCTTTTTAAATAAATAATACAACGTCTTTGGCATTAGCTATGGTCCATCTCCCGTTCAGACACGAGAGAACGTTTGCTGTTCCTTCTCGCATGCTCTCTCCGGTAACCCGCCCTTCCTGTCCGCTCTCTCTCTCTTTCTCACTCATTCTCTCATCTTTTTGTTTTCACAGACATCAACAGGCACCATTTTCACACGAGGCCTTTGAAAACCAACATCCCTTTTCCAGCTTATTACACACAGAGAGTCGACTCCTTAGGTAAAACGCGAGGCTTATCGTCGATATTAAGCAGGCTCTAAATGCTCTGTTATTTGAATGCAATGTAACATTATACCTCGTGATGCTACGAAAGATGATATCCATCTTCAGAACATAAGCAAACAGATCACATTGCTCTCTTTTCTGTCATCCTCTCCCACGCCTGTATTGATGCTCTATGTGTTGTAAACAACTCCACCTGTTCCCATGGCACCAGAATCAGCATCCCTGCTCAGCCAATAGGGCGAGAGAACACTACCAGTGATGCTAAAGGTTAAAAGAGCAATGGAGACCAGTACAGGTGGAGTGGGTTTGCAGTTTTTGATCTGAGGAAAATGCACTTTGAATATGAGTCTAACACTTTGCTTTTCGTGTCACGTGGATGCAGTGGTGAATTCTGGGTAATATTTAGCTCCAATCAGAGCGGACCCAAGGGGTGTGTGCGTGCCTTGCATGAGGTCATGCTTTATTTTTAGAGCGGTGTGTAATGCTTCTGCTGGCAGGAGTTGCTCTGCCTGTGAGCGCACAAACCCACTTACTGTTTCATTCAGCCATTAAGCAGCATGCTGCAGTGGCTTTGCCATCAGACATTTCTCTTTGTCTTTCTGGACCATTTCTGTTTGCCTATTGTTTAACCAGAGCGTGCCAAATACTACTACTCTCACTGATGACAATACTAATCATTTGTTAAGCATGTTTTTCGTGCTCAGCAAGGCTGACAAAAGTCATGTTGTGAAATAGTATTATAAATAGATTACTTTTATTCCTGTTATAGCATAACATCCACGAATCTAGTCTTCACTGTCACATGATCCTTTAGAAGTAATTCTAAATCTGCAAATCTGCTGCTCAAGAAACACTTCTTATTAGCCGTGTTTAAAAAAGTGGCTTAATATTTTTGGAAACCATTCATGATGCAGCACATTAGTAGCAGCATTTACTTGAAAGAGAAATCTTTTGTAACATTATACAGTCAAACCAACATTTTTCAGACAAATTTATACAGATTATTTGCTGTAATATTAATAAACTATGACAAGACCTCAGAGTTAACCTGTGTCAACAAATACATCTTGATAATGTCAGATAACTTTTGTGAATTAGATTGAATAGCTGTCATTTATTAAGTGTAAGTACCCAATCAGATAATACCAACTGAGGTCAAACATTGCACGCAATGCTTAATTTTATTCAGTCTGTGGTGTTTAAAATGTCGCGTTAACAATTAAAGAAAAAACATTTAAGCAAAACATGATCAGGTCAGTGTCTGGATAAGTTCTGGTCACATGTTTTTAAATCAGCTTTACTGGTAATAAACTGTATGAAGAACTTTTGATAATATATCACACTTTTTTTTGCTGTCCTCACTTGCATAAATGAAACACAGTGTCCAGCACACGTTATTAAAAATATATCAAAAATTATATCTGTTGCCTGAATAATTTTGGGTTTGACTGTAAATGCCTTTTGATCAATTAAATGCATTTCTACTAAAAAATTACTACAGGACTATATATATATATATATTATAAAAAGGAATCACAGATGTTTACCTTCATCTCTATGATAGTCTGAAGAGCTTTAGTTTTTCCAGGGTCTGGGTGAAGCTGGTTTCTCCGATGAAGCTCCTAAAGAAAGATCAACATAATGACATACATAACACAAAAACTGAGCTATACACTTTAGAATAAATGTGTGCTTGTTTATTACAACTTTGTTCTTTTAACATGTTAAGTGAGGAAACTGGCACCATTTTTCCATATTTCACTATGCTCTTCCCTTAATTAGATGAGTTGATACGCATCTCTCCCGTCTCGCTCTAACGCGCGGCACCACTATATTAGCATTTATTTTAGCTCCATTCCTTCCTTGGTATCCAAACAGGGATGAATTTAGAAACCACCAAACACTTTCATGTTTTCCCTATTTAAAGCAGATAAAAAGAGATAACTATAATGTATGGTGGAAGAGCACTTCCCTGCACTTCGACCTCGGCGCAGTAATATCATCACTCCTTGGTTGTATTGATGGAAGTGAGAGGAAGAGGGAGTTTTCATAGTGATGAAATTACTGCACCAAGGTCGAAGTGCAGGGAAGAGCTCTTCTGCCATACATTAAAGTTATCTTTTTTTATCCAGTAAAAGCTATGCAA
>JAUCMS010000012.1:5632222-5645353 GCA_032357445.1 Enteromius radiatus | reverse complement strand
TATTCAGAGGGCAGACAGCAAGACGATCAAGGGGTTATGCATACGGTTTGAGATAAAAATTAAATTGCGCTAAAATCCTGCAACATCGCATAGAGCACCTTTAACAATCACAACGTTTTATTTTGTGTCACTATACTTACTCGTGTTACTAGTCATGTAAATGTTTCTAAATAGGGAAAAGGTGGAAGTGTTTGGTGGTTTCTAAATTTCTAAATAATAATAAATTTGGATCCTAAGGAATGAATGGAGCTAAGCTAAATGCTAACATAGTGGCGTAGCGAGCTAGGTGCGGTTAAGCGCATTCACTTGTCAAATGCTCAGTTTGTCCTCAGGTGTGTTCCCTGAAAAGTTTAAATATGCAGAAGTGCAAACTTTTCTCAAAAAAAAACTGGCCTGGCTACTGCAGAACTTACACATTTTAGGCCTATTTCCAAATTACCCTTATTGTCAAAAGGTAGTATGTAATCAATTAACAACGATTTTGGAAGATCACATATTGCTTGACATTTTCCAGTCTGGCTTTAGGGCCTTGCACAGTACAGAACTGGCTTTGTTGAAAGTTTTTAATTATATCTGTTTAGCTACTGATTCTAGGGACTGTGTCATCCTTGTGCTTCTTGATTTAACCACTGCCTTTGATACTGTGGGTCATGAAATTTTAATTTCTCGGTTGGAAAAACGGGTGGGCATTAAAGGGGCAGCACTTGAGTGGTTTAGGTCCTATCCGGAAGGACGGACGTTTAACATCAGCATTGGGGATTATGTCTCTTCCCCTGCCTCTCTGTTGTATGGGGTCCCACAGGGTTCAGTGTTAGGTCCTCTTCTTTTTTCTCTCTATTTGCTCCCCCTTTGGTCAATAATTAGTGTCAATGAAAAGAAAACGGTTATGGTTTTTGGAGATATTACTGGGACTTCCACGGTTGATTTGAGTGTCCAGTACATCAAACCGACTATCACAAACCTTGGGGTTAAACTTGATTCTGACCTAAAGTTGGACAATCAAACAGGGGCAGTTGTAAAGTCAAGCTTTTTTCAGCTGAGACAGCTGAGGAAAATAAAGTAATTTCCCTCAAGACAACAATTTGAACCTTTAATCCATACCTTTGTCACTAGTTGCCTAAATTACTGTAATTCACTATATTTGGGGATAAGTGGGTCTTCTTTGGCCCGTCTGGGGTTGGTGCAAAATGCTGCAGCACGTCTTTTAACAGGGAGTCGCAAGTTACTCTCATTTTATCCTCACTTCACTGGCTGCCTGTACAATATAGAATTCATTTTAAAATTATTTTGTTTGTTTTTAAATCCTTAAATGGTTCTGCCCCACACTATATATCTGAACTGTTACACCCCTATATACCGTCGCGTGCTCTTAGATCAGCAGATCAGCTTCTTAAGAGTCCCAAAAACCAGATCAGAGGTGGCCGTGCATTTGCGGTGGATGCCCCCAATCTGTTAAGATTTCTTCTAAAAATATCACTTTAAATCTGCATTCTGATCACTCTTTGAGCTCATAGTGAAATATTTGTGTGGTTGCAACAGCGCTGGCATGGATCTCCTCATGTTGTTCTCTCGGGTTTAGATGACTCAGAGACCATATGCTGTTATTGTCTTAGTTGCATCTGACTATCTGTCTGACTATTACGATGGCAAACCACTTAACCTCAGACTGCTCCATGGAGACTGTTCCTGAATTATCATACTTTGCTCTGAAGATCTGCTTTGCATATTCATTTTTGCAATTTCTTTAGCAAGTTTACATCCATTACTTAAGTCCATCTTTAAGCATGCTGCACTTTCAACCAAACAGTTTAAGCAGAACCTGATACCTCTCTCAGATGGATGTTTTCCTTCTCCTTCTGGTCTAATATCACCTCTAGGTGTCCCAGCTGAGCTTCAGCCTCTGCGATACGCCTGGCTCGCTCTTGCTCTTCCTCATCTGATGCTCTTCCTGAGGCTGGAGGAAGCCCTTTACTCTGCAGCATCTCCAACAGCTTCTTTATGGACTCATCTCTGGCTCCTAGTGTCTGTTTCTGAGTCTCAATCCTCAGCTCCATCTCTTCCAGTGTCTTCCTCAAAAGGAAGAGCTCTTTGGCCTGACGGTCGTGTTCGGCCTGGAGTCGACGGAAGTTCTCCTCGGTCAGTTCGATGGTAGTGAAGTGCTCAACGCCACTGCCCCGTGACCCGCTCTCCTGCTGGAGAAGATGGTTGAGGTCACGTTGAGTCCTCAACTCATCCTGGAGGGCCTGGATGGTCAGCTGGAGGTGCTGGAGAAAGAAATAGAAGCAGAAATCAACAAAACAGGCACTGGGAACCTCATGTAGACAATAATCAGAAGGTATCCTCAACCAGACCCATTCAGAAACCCATATTTTGAAATCAGAAATGTTAGGTTAGATTTGGGAAAAGGTTATATAGACCTCACTGTGATGTATAGTATCTGATATGTCCTAATCAGGTGCGGGGCAAGTTCAAAAGCTGAAAAGTGACAAATACCAATCAGAAGCTAACTGATGCTAGAAATAAAAAATAATTAAATTAATAAAAAAAAAAAATATATATATATATATATATAAATTACAGATAAAAAAATTACCTCAAAAATAAAAATGATAAATATTGCCTTGTCAATTAAAATAAATAAGATTAAGTTGAGTTAAGTATTAAAATTATTAGCTAAAATTGAAATAAAAATTAATTTAAAATAATAAAAAATCAAACACATAACAACAAATTGGTAGCTAAAATTAAAAAGAAACTTTTTAAATAAAAGCTAATTAAAAGTATACACTAATATACTATACATAGGCTAATACTACAAAAGCACTGATTTGGACCAATGAAATTTCACTGTGGGCGGGGCTTGAATTTATAGCCTATAGCACTGCTTACAGATTGCAAATTAACTGGTTAAATTTTTCACTCATAATTCACGATCACTTCTGTTTTCATTTGATTGCTAATTATAAGTAAGATAAATATTACAAATTTAATCTTTAATAGCTAAACTGACCAATTTAGCAATATCTGAATATCTTAGTAAAGGAATCCAAATGATGGATACAGCGGGAAAACCACAGTGAGGTCTATTCTAGGAGAGGAAACAGGAAAGGATTAGGTTTCTCTTGAGAAAACACTAGCTAATAACTCATTAAATAAGGTTAATGACAAAAAACTGTGCTACAAATAGTCACAAGTTAATGGGGTTTTCGGGTCTACGTGGCACATGTGGTGCCTATAGCAGAATGAGAGTATATGGGCCCAGAACTGGATCAGATAAGCCAGACTCATCTCAAGAAATTTAGAGCATCGCACATCCTTGCGCTATCACAAACAGAGCACACAATTCTGACAGAAGAACAGGTTCAGTCGAGGATCACAGGCATGCTTTTGGTCAGAATTTTTGTAAAAGAAACGGCTATACCCTGCCTTATATCTTGAAGGAACATGAAGGAGCAGATAAGGGAAAATGTTCCTTATTGAGGCTGTCCTCATATAATGATCTGAACCATTTAATAGCAATGGTCTCAGATCAAGCTAGTAGGGATGCACTGATATAAAAAGTTACTTGTATGTTTTACCACTATTTTACAATATAATATAGCTTCAAAGCAGGTTACAAAAAATGAACAATGCTGTAAAAAACCTACTGAAATCATTTTAGTTAACTGAAATTATTTTTTTTAATTCAACATAAAATATTACATAATTTATTTTTTAATTACTAAAACAGAAAAAAAAGTTAAATTAAAATATTTATTAAAAAACAAGCAGGTAAAAATAATTGTTATTGCTAAATATTGCTAAAACTTAAACTAAACTAATTTGTAAAATAATTTATAATTATGTAATATATTAATTCAATAATTTATGCATTGCCAAATGCTATAATAGTTTAGAAAAATACAAACATAACTCTGATCTTCATCAAAATCATTGTAAAAACATGTCCTATTGAAAATGGTAATTGAAATCTGGTTGAAACCTAGAAATTAAAAGGTAAAGTTAAAATAATAATAATAAAAATTAAATTAAATTAAATTAAATTAAATTAAATTAAATTAAATTAAATTAAATTAAATTAAATTAAATTAAATTAAAATTACATTACATTACATTATATTATATTATATTATATTATATTATATTTTTGTGCATCCCTAGTAGATAAGAACAACACTCAAAGAAACCCATGAGATCTGAATCCAGGGATCAGGTTTAAGGTACAGTCTGGTTTTGTTTAAAGATCAGGGACACATTTCACGCCAAGCGTGCGGTACCATGTTCTTCACACGCTTGTGGTGGTGAACATGACAACAAACCTTTGTCCTCCTGGCGTCCAACAGGTGCTGCATGATAGTGGAGTGCAACAAAACAGAAATGAAACACAGCAGAGTGAGTGCAGAAGGAGATGGACTAAGCAATGACACACAACAAAAACAAACTGATAGCATTATTCAAAGGATTCAATTACAAAGAATAATGAGGCATTTTACATTCTGAACACTGTACGCAAACACATTGCTAATGGAAAAACCATAACAGAATGGAAAATACAATTAAAGACCAGAGGAAGTCATAAAGCTAATGTGAATCATCATTCTGGAAAGATGTCAGTTATTAAACAGGATAAATGTGCTGTGATTTATTTCTGTTGGGGCTTTGTAATGCCTTCCTTTGACCAGAAGAGGGAAGGGAAGTGCAGTTTCAGACACAGGAGTGAAGTGTGAGCTGGCTTGTGCCAGCCTGTCTTAGTTCCAGATCAACGGGCACTCAGTCTTATGTAAGAAATGCCGTTTTGGGCTGGTACACTTCTGCCATTATACATTCTCTTCACACAGAGACAAACACACACAGAGAGCTCGTGCAAACTGCTAAAAAAAACACCATTTTAGTGTGTTTCTTATTTGATTATGCACACATAATGTACATATACATGCGTGCATATGGTGGTGTTTTGAAATGAGAAGACAACGTGCACAATGTTTTTATTTTTTTTATAATCAAATGTAAATTCATGTCCCAATCACATTTTAATTTAAAATATTGCTCACATATTTACTTCAAATTTCACTAAGCTAATAACAAGTAAAACCTCTCACAGCTCTTTTAGGTTATTATCTGTTATTATTACCAAACCGATTTAGTCTCGCATAGCTTCAGACTGACAGCTAAAGATGGGAATCCACGATAGCTTTCATTGGCCAAGTCCCGCCCATGAGGCTGTTTGACTGACATGCTGAAAAACCAATCACAGTCAGTTTCATTCAGCGTCTCGTTTCAGGGCGTGGAAATGTCCCCAAAATAACAAGTGTGTAAAACTCTAGGAAGGATTTGAAAGATTCTATGTTGCAAAACTAAAATGTTTTTATAGTTTTGAAAATCCAAAATGTATATGATACTGAAATCGCACTTATCATCACAGTGGTAAAAATATAATTCAATGATAATTGAACCAATCCGACGACAACTCCTGATGTGTTTCCACATTTGTGTGCCATATGCATCAGACGTCTAGCCAGTGTCCTTCTGACATCTGAGGCTGATCATAACCTGTCATATCCAATCATACAACGGTGAATGCATTGCCTCCGTCCCCCCACTCATTCTCACTTACCCCCCACTAAACTCACCTCAGGCTTTAGGGGGTCTTTCAAAACTCAGTGGGCTCAGGGGAGGCACTTCCCTCTCTCTCTCTCTCTCTCTCTCTCTCTCTATATATATATATATACACTGTATACTGTACATATATATGCAGTAGTGCTGTCAAATGATTATGATGACATATTTTTCTTATATATATACACATGGATGTACATGCATTGATTTAGGGGTCAAATATCACCTGGGTGTGGTTTTGGCAGGTTTTGTGAGATTCACTCATCCTTATACAGTAAATGTAACTACAGCACCAATATTCTGTCTTTAAAAAAATAACTAATAGGCTTTTATGACTCAGTGCTGATAGTGCTTGCCGTCTGCGCTCATTACCTCTAAAAGAATCGAATGCAGCTGTAGGGAATTGTCTGTGTTTACCGCAGGCACATTAGCAAATTAATTCAGACTCCTTAAACAGACACACACATTCACGCACGACTTCAAGCAAACACACATAAGATCAAACACGTGCACTCGTTTATCTCAGATAAATGCTACGGATGCACGTGTAGATATGCACGGCACACTTGAAAACAGATGAGATGAGCCTTTATTTAATTAAATTTGTCGACCAAATAAACTCTCTATTTTCTACAGCTCTATTTCTGTTGTTTTCACTCTTTCCAGCATAGATTGTGTTTCCGACAGGAAAGGAAGTTTATTGAGGACACAGGACATTTGTCTCTCTTTCACTTCTGTCTATCTGTCTCCTTCCCAATTCCTTATCTTCTCCTCTTTCTCTTTCCATCTCCAATCAATAATCTGTCTTGGCTGGCAAAGAATTCAAGGAAACGGTCCAATTATTCCATTTGCATAATTACAACAGTTTGCAAAGAGCCACAATCCCTTGGGGTTGCAAAACGGCGGCCAGAATAAACTCCATTCCTTACGACCGGAGATATATGGGGTTGCCGTTCCCGTGCATTTAAAGGGACCACTCACCCAAAAAAAAAAAAAAAAAAATACTGGCATCATTCACTAACCTTCATGTCTCCCTTGGAACAATAATATAATTTTTATTTTTGGGTGAACTGTCTCTTTAAGAGCATGAGGTTTGAGTAGAGTTAGCTGAGTCATTCAGAAGTGTTCGACTTTCATGTTGTGTGTGTGTGAAGCGCTCTCAGATGCACTGAAGCATAGGCAGCCATGAATATGTATCCCATACAGCAGCGCATGATAAAGGGGGAGGCGGCATCACACGGAGGAGAGCTGGCAGCAGGAAGATTTCGAAGCATCCCTGAGGAATCCTGCATCACTTCCTCTCCCGCTTCTTACTCATTACCCCCCATTATTATCACAAATGTTATAGCATTGTGCATCCAAGAGAGAAACTAATTTTCAGTCAATTTGTCATTCTGTGGACATATTTATTTTCTCTGCATATTGAATCTTTATGCTTTGTTTAAGACATCTAAAATGTTGCATGTGTTGTGGACATGGTAGTCATTATAGTACCACAGTATTGTTTAAAGCGTATGAGTAACATACACTGTCATTCAAAAATGTTTTTGAGAGAAATTAATACTTTAATTTATTCTTTTTTATTCACAACATTCTGAAAAACTGTACCATAAAATATTACGCAGTCTTCAGCATTACTTAAAAGAAATATTATTCAAATCAGCATATTACGATTTCTGAAGGATCATATGACACTGAGTAATGCATCACAGCAAAACATTACATTTTAAATTTTTTTAAAAAAATGTAATAGTATTTCACAATATTACAGTATTTTGGATTGAATAAATGCAGTCTTTGTGGGGATAAAATACTCAAAGACAGAATAAAAAAAAATATTGCAGGTCCCAAACTTCTGAACAGGGGCGTCTAATAAGCATAATATAACAATAAGCATCTAAAGTACAATAACTGAATTAGGCTGGCTAGCTATACTGAGCTCATTTTCATTCTATATGGGCCTCATTCATAAAATATAAGCAGAACAAATTGATGTCTTAAGTAATCCACAAAGCCTTTTTACTGAACCCAATCTGCCAATTTGCATACAAAGGTTTTATGTACATATGGTTTTACGACTTAAATGAATGTATTGCACTGGTGTTTGTGGTGCAATGCTTGTTGATCTTCATATAAAGGACTGTAATGAGTTCTTGGTCTCGAGAAGTGAACAATCAAGCTGAATGTCCAAATCTTTGGTTGCTAGCCAGATCAAATTTCAGAAAACACATACAACAGCTGACATACACCAATAGTCCGTATGCACACACACACACCTTCACATCCACCCCCATGACAGATGCTTCATCTTCTGCACAGCATCCATCAGCTCAGTCCAAATGTGAAAATATTTGGCTCTAGCTGTCAACCACCACAGTAAATGCTACTGCATCTCTAAACCAATGATTACACTGAAAGCCAAAACAACAGCTGGTTTATAAATAATAGTATTAAAGCAATCCAATTTTGTAGCACATTTGTAGCAATATAAATATATATATATATATTTTTTTTTTTGGTGAAAAAAAGAAGTGCTACAAAAATTGATTGCTGTATTGTTAGTCAAGATGTTATAAACCACAAAGTTGTACATGCCTATTTTTCAATCTCTCTGAACAAAATTACACATTCAGATGTGTTATACTTTTTTGTGCTACTGTACCTTTAATCCCTATTACAGTATGATTAGCTAACCAGCATATTTTATTCAACATGATGGATCATTAGCTTATATGTAAATGTACATGGTCATATGTAAGGCTGTTTATGCTCTGACGGGACTAGACCGACAATAACTAATGTTGAGGGAAAAATGCATGAAATCATTTACAATAAATCTGGTAATACATATTTTGAGTAAAAGCATTTATTTTGATTTCATGCTTACTTGAAACTAATTGTAAATCATCCGGAGGGACAGGATAAATAAATAAATAAATAAATAAATACAGATAAATATGTGGCTGGACCAAATTAAAAGGCAGACAACAAAGAAAAGGAAGTGAAAAATGAAATGAAATGGGAAAGACAAAATCAGTAAATATTAAATAATCAAGGATAAATTGGTGACAGGACCACAACAAAAAAAATATTTAAATATTAATTAAAAATAATAAATAAACAATTATTTTTTTTACTGGACCACAATGAAAGGGATGTGAAAAATGAATTAAAATAAATAAGTAATGATCAATTTGTGACTAGACCACAATGAAGAAACACACACACACACAAAACAGCTAAAAAATAATATAAAAATATGCATGTGACTGGACCACAATGAAAAGGGAGAGAGAAAGAAAAAGTGAAGAAATATTTCATATTTAGGTAGCCAAAGGCATTAAACACCTCAGGGTTTATCACTGCTGCATGCTATGACACAACACACACACACACAAACACACACACACACCATTGCTCAGCAGTACATGCTAAAGATCAACAACCGCAATCTGTGCCTGAGCAACTGTAGTTAATGTTGTTCCCCACAATCACCCACCACACACATTTATTTATAGTCTCGTTATTCACAAAAACCAGTGGCTAGAAAACTGCATTTCTTCTCTCTTTCAGTTCTTTACTCGTCCATCACAGAGCGTTGTTTTGCTAATCTGTCTTCTAATTCCCTCTGGCCACTACTTCCCCTCGCAAATGTGCTTTTCACCAATCCATCCATCCCTATTTAGTTTCCTCCGCCGCTCTAGACTGAGGAATGCATGCGAAAAATAACTGATTAAAGAATCAGTGTCTGTGCCTTGGATTTAGTTTTAGCAATTAGTTTGAACAGGGAAAGAATGAGATCGAAGATCATTACTTTGTTAGCCATGACAACAGGGAACAGAGCCCTTGCTGCTACCCATGATTCCCTTCTTTTGGCTTAGTCATGCCAGAAACAGTACAAAGGGACAGATCGCTCACAGAAAAATCACAAATATATCACCACATGAATATGTGAAATATGTGCCTTTTTAATCTTTTAGGAGGTTATCTTATTTGAAATAAAGCAAATTTTACAAGATCATGCAGGTTTTGAGGAAATACAATTTTGACAGTTTCTTCTTCAGCAAATGATTCACTTAGATATTCAGCTGGGGGGGGGGGGGGGTATTCTGTATTAATCAATCACACATAAAGAAAGCTGCTTTACTACCCGCCTTCTGGGAGGCGGGCTTAACCTGCGTCCATCAGATGCCTCTGTATACTACTGGACCAATCTACAACCAATCAGTCATCAGCTTGTTTCTCATTGGTTCCCATTTTTTTGGGAACAGAAATGCTCTAAAATGGCAGCTTGGCCAGACTGACTTTGCTCGCGAAATTGAATGTAGCGTCACAGGAAGTATGGGCAGGCCCAGGCTACTAAATAGCTATGATTTCCAGGAATTTTAATACACTATAATAAGTTTGGGTTCATCCTCTGCTCACCAAGTCGGCATTTATTTGATAAAAAATACAGCAAAAACAGTAATATTGAGAATTTTTCTTTCAATTTAAAATTGTAAGCTGTTAAGTGAATACATTCTAAAATGTAATTTATTCCCGTGATGAAAATCTGAATTTTCAGCATCATTACTTCAGTCTTCAGTGTCACATGATCCTTCAGAAATCATTTTAATATGCTTATTTAAAATGTTTCTTATTATCAGTGAAAACCTGACCCTTTTGATCGATTTGATGCGTCCTTGCTACAGACATCAATTGTCAATGATTTGTCGGAGACTCCCTCAGAAGATCAAGCAGTGCTATACATTACCGCTACGGTCTGATTTGGCTTATATGCGTTGGTTGGATGGTTGAGTTTGAAAGCTGTTGCATGTTAAACTAGCGCAGAGGGCTGTTAGCTTTCACAGACCTCTGGATCAGATGCCAAGACTAGCTCTGCGGAGAGTCATGTCTCAATTACTGCACATGCCCACGCTAGCACTGTGGATGAAATGAGCATGTTCATTTAAATGCTAATATTCAGGTTGTATAGCATTAGATTACGCCCTAGATGATTTATAACAGCACGAAATGTCAGGTTAGGTCCTAATTACTACAAAATGAACTAGACTGTACAAGATAGCATCATGCAAGCCTGAAAATGCACTCTGTGCAGGGTTATTATAGTAAACTAAAACTAAAACCATAACAGGCTAAGGCTGGCCACAAGGACATGGCACAAAAGTGGCACTAAATTAGACTAAAACGCACGTGCACAAACAAACAAAATCTATTACGTCTGTTAAATTAAGATCTGAGTTCGTCTTGCACCACATTTCATTTTAAGGGCTTTTTACTGTACCTATCTGGTCTCATGATAAACGTCTCTTGGTGCATTTTTCAGCGAGACACAGAAAATATGTACCAATAAGTACATATCACTGCAGTTCCCAAAAGAAATGAACACTTGAGGCAGTAAAACTCTGACACCTTTTATTCCTTTTCACACAAATTTCGATTAATAAAGTGCAATTTTCATACAATTACTTGAAGAATATCATGTTATGACAATCTTAATATGCTGGGAGATTTGACAACTGATGCATCTGAACATTAGCATCACACATATCTGAGTTTTCATAGACCGTTTGTTCGGTAGCTCATGGATGTACGGAGATGTACTTGAGAGGCGAGGAGCTCCGAGTAACTACAGTTCGACAAAAATCTGTTTAAAAGGACGTTAAAATGACACGGTTGCATCAACAAATGCCTTTTTGTATCAGTGCTGCAATTGTTAACACTATCGGGTAGGTTTAGTGTTGGCATATTTCTAACGAGACTAGCATTAACCTCTAGCAACAGCCCACAAATATTTAATGCTGAACCGCTGCAATACATACCTATATCAATGTAATTACATCATCACTCAGACACCACTCAGTGGACATTTTTCTTTGAAACTGATGCGTAACGTGCAGTAAGATACGTAAAAACACTGTTGCATAAAAAGTGCACAGAGGTACATCTTTTTTTGTTTTTTTGAGACCAGGTTGGTTTTTACAGTGCTGGGTATTTTAACTAATCACACACAATTCTGTTGCATTTAGTAATGCAATGGCCAATCAGAGGCGTTCATACGAGTTATCGTTGAAACGTGTTCTCTGACAGAATTCCAGACAAATTCTCTCATCATAAACAACAACGCACAGAAGTTTCAGTTTCTGAAAATTCAGTCCCATAAAACATTTTTTTAGCCTACATGACACCAATGTCCAGTTCTTGCCTAAAAAACTAAAATAAAAATTAAAGCTGATCAAAAACTGATTCAGTATAATCATTATTCTGTGGTATCTTGAGATGTGGTTTTGAGACGATAGATGACAACAGAAAAGTGGTGACTGAAAGTGAACACGGCTTATTAATTTTAAGCATTAAATTCATGATCTAAATCTGGTCTTTCCATTAGCTTTCTCAGTCATGCTGAAACATGCTGTGTGGATCATTATTCTCCTCGATAGCATCGTGTTTAAACACAGGCCATCAAATCTTGTTACTGTACAAATCAAAAACAAGTCAGCCCCCACTAATCCTTTTTGTATTGGCTTTCTTTCAGGCACCCGCGGGGCGGAGAAATTGAGAAAGCAGAAAAAGGAGTGAGAGAAACGGAGGAGGAGACAGAAAGAGAGAGAGAACGACCTCAAAAAACCCCCCAAAAAAACAACCACACTTGAGCTAAACTAGCCTATAACACCTGAGGACATTCTCACTCATCCGTTCACCTCACCTCTGAGTCCTGAGCTCCAAAAGAGCCATTAGCACCGAGCACAAGTCACCCAACGGATGTACCCAATCATCATTCATCAAAGCCTAGCTATTAACAGCACGGAAGCCATCAATCTAAGACGAGAGGACCGTTTTAGAAGAACAAGACTAAGATCAAGAGGTTGCAAGTCTATTTACATCAATACCTTATCTCGATCCACTGAGCAAAACCATTTACCAGACTTAATGGAAGGTCACAAGCAACATTATTACAACCCTATGTATTTTATTCATGCAAAGTACATTTTCTTCTTAAAGGGCATCAAGCATAGAATTTGCAGCCCTGTATTTACATTTGTTTTTAATTGGGGTTGGTATGAATTTTTACAAATTCTGGGAAAGATGCATTAAATTATCAAAATGTGAAGGCATATATAATGTCCTAAAAGATTACAATTTCAAATAAAGGCTGGTTTTTAAATTTAGGTTCAACAAATAATTCTTACATAAAAATGTATATTTGCACAAACAAAATGTTTACAGGGACCCTAATAATCCCATCGTAACAGGACCAGAAGCTTAATTAGAATAAAAAAAGTCTCATGTAACCACATCAATCATTGAATTGGCCAGATCTAATTACATTTTCGATCAGATACTGTAATCAGAGTGAGGGGACATGTAAACACCTGGAAAGTACTGCACATCTGCAGTGACATTTTAAAGGTGCCATAGAATGGAAAACTGAAATGATCTTGTCATGGTTGAATAATAAGAGTTCAGTACATGGACATAACATACTGTGAGTCTCAAACACCATCGTTTCCTACT
>JAUCMS010000012.1:5595031-5632202 GCA_032357445.1 Enteromius radiatus | reverse complement strand
CTTACCTAAGCTACATACCTTCTATGTACATATCAGACAACAATTTTAAATATTCTCTCAATGCATTCTATGGCACCATTAACTGCTTTCTAAAGTAACACACAAATGCACATATTTATAAAAAAGTGATTGGGCTAGTTATGGGCCAGTTAATGCTTTATTTAGCGGTCATGTAACAGAATGAATTCATTCCGATGGAAGCAAATATCTTGTTTTACTATATTTTTTATCATATAAGAGACTTCTTTCAAAAGCATAAAAAATGGCACTGAACCCCAATTTTTTGAACACTAGTGAATATGTACTATACACAACTCTGAGTTCACTGAATTAAAAAATATGTTTAAAATGGAATAACAACCTGTTGAAAAAAAGTAACCTAAAGCAGTCTAAAATGGTTTGCAGGTCTGTCTTTGAAATCAGAATAGTGAAGAATACTAGTCTAGTAGAGAAGAATAGTAAGAATAAAATGCTTTTCCGATTTCAGCCCAAGCCTGACCATCTAAAAATGGCCCAAACCTGACTGGGCTGGAGACCAACTAAAAGTAGCAAACCAATTTAATCAAGCTACAAGCTTCAAGTTTCAATTCTCTACTGTAAATAATGACATAATCACTGGAAAAGTCGACTTGAGCGCATTGCATTGTGGGATACAGCATCCTATATTCTGTGCTCTAAACGCACGCTGCACATTTTGGCAAATGTATTATGTCGGGATGAGTATTTCATTCATAAAATCTGCATACTGGGCACGGTATATTTACTATGCACAGTATGCTTCATATGGCTTTCTGAGAATCCCGAGTGAAACCCTGTGACGAAGGATCCGATCAGCATCACTGCGGCCCACCTTTCGCCTGCCCACCTCCAGAATCACAGCAAGAACATGTGGCCACGAGGAGGGGTGTGAAAATGAAGCACCGCTAACAGCATGTGATGACGTGCGCCTCATACTAATTGTGTCTGGTGACCTCTGCTGTATAATCCAGCATGCTGTGTCTCCTTTGTGAGGCCGGTATCTTCAGTACATGCACAAGTGTCCTTGAGGTCCAGACGCGCTGGAGGACAGACTAGGCCTAGTGTACACTGTAAAACTGGTCAGCAAATAATACAGAGGAAATTCTTCAAATTGCTTAGCCCTGATTTGAACAGAATAATACTAAAAAATCTTTGCTCTTGCAATTCGAATGGCTGTTGCTCACTGCTACTCTCTCGCTTGCCAGAAAAAATTTGAAAAAAAAAAAAGTTTAAAATTTAATTATTATTTATTTATTGTATTGCCAGAATACTTCATTTATAAGTACTACATTTAAAATGTATGCTAAATATATTTATGATGAAAAAACAGTATTTGTTAAGTAAATGTATATTTTTAAATTGAAAATATGCTTTGTTTAAACCTTAAAACACCAAAATATATTACAATATGTACTTCAAGGAGCAGATTTTTAAACGTACGATAAAAAGACAATGCTGGTAAAAGAAAACATTTTTTTAAATTAAAAATATATTTTGTTTAAATTTTCAAATGCTAAAATATAGTACAATATTTACTTCAAGGGAACCTTTAAAATGTATGCTACAGTATATGATTTTAAAAAAAGGTTGATTAAGGCAATAAACTTATATATATTATATATATTAAGCATATTTTGTTTAGACTTTTGCACACTTAAATATATTACAATATGCACTCCGAGTTATATAGGCTATATTGAAGATATATTTTAATTTGAAGATATAGTTTAAACAAGCTTCAAACACTAAAGGTCAGTCTTAAAATACACTTAATAAGCAACATAAATAATTATATTTATATTAAAAATGTAAAGTCACCATGTATATAAATAAATATTAATTATTAAAATATTATTAAAATATTACATTATAAATATTAATATAATTAAATGATAATTAAATATAATGTAAAAACATTTTTTTACTATTAATAAATATAAATATAATATAAACAAAGTAAAATAGTAGACTTATTGTAATGATATATGTCAGGTAGGGATATTTTATGTTTATGGTTAAGCTGATGAAAACCATTTTATTTGTACCTACATTTTCATACCTCTTTCTGGATACTGTGCTTCTCTGGGATCCTTTTTTGTTTGTATATTTTGTTCATAAAGCCTTTTTGAAAAATATCACCAGTCATTTTGAAAAATATCACCAGTCATTTTAAATTTACATTTATGCACTTAGCAGATGTTTTTTCATCCACAGCAACATACATTGCATTTAAAATACACATTTTACGAGTGATTTCCAGCATTTATATTTAAATGAACAGATAAACAAATACATAATAACATCCATACAATGTCTGATCACGTAATCCTAACTCAAAGAGCTTCATAAGAAACCTCTTGCATGTCTAATCTTGTTACTTTCCACCAAAGGGCACTAACTGTGTCACGGTAGCACTGTCACTGGATGTGTACCTACAGCTTTACTAATGTCCTTTCCCATTTTATGGGCACTGAATGAACACACACACACACGCACAGGTGTTTGCTGGGAGCTGTGGTGACACCATCCTGATTTAACCTTGAGGACTCATAAGAAGGGACAGTATCACACAAAGGAGAAATAAAACAGACACACACACACTTTCACAGATTGGCTGAGCATAAGCCTGTCTAACTTGCATATTCAATCTCATTTGTGTATTTCAGTGTCCCTGTTGCAGTATCCCCTGCATTGTAACCATGCATCCGCACCACACATCTGCTACTCAATAGTGAGGGTTATCGTTAGTGTCTGTTTTTAAGAAACTTCAATGCTTCTTAAAAATGAGGGTTCCAAAAGAGGTGATACCATAGAACATTTTTAGTCCATCAAGGAACCTCTATAACCTCTATGTGTGAACTAAATCTCCTAAGCAATGAGTGTGATCTTGTCCTGTACTTCCCGGCTGTATTTGCTCCAGGTCATTGAGGTTATTTAGATGTCATTTGTTCATTACAATTTTCAAATAATGTATTTGCCCAGGGCTTTTATTAAGCCACTCCAATGTTAAATTGGCCTTGTGTGTAGAAACTGACCTGTTGATAATCAACTTCAATTTCTAGTGACCTGAGACACTCCGCCGTATTTTGCATCATCCCTTCTTTCTTCAATTTTCATTTAGAAACCCATTATGCATTCTGTAGTCTTCATCTCCAGCAATGTCTTTCAGACATACAACCTGAATGCAAGAACTGGAGGGTTTTAATCTAGAAAATGTGATTTGCATTTGGTTTTTATTCAAATAAACTTCTGCAAATGGCACATTCCAGCTATTTATACTTTTGTTTTCTAACTGCAACGGCACATAACAACATTTGGAGGAATGAAGTTTTTATTTTTTATTTGCATGCATTATCTGCACTGTTTTTGCATTCAAATCTCTAAAGGAATTATGCAAAACAGGTAACTGCACAAACATGGTCAAAACAGTGCATAACGTATTTCTAGACACCTGAACCGGCTCCTGAAAATGCATAAAGTGCATTTGGTTGCACTGTGAATCAGGAAATAGGCCTCTTAACTTTCATTAGATCAATAACTGCCGCCAAGATCACTAGAAAATGTTCACAGACATCTCTTTTAATTAAAACACACCAATAACCGCAGTAGGCAAATTTACTTTTGTGCATACAACACAGTAAGCCTAATTTGCATAGAAAGGAGAACTATTTGTGTTGAAATGAATGGCATTGATTAAATATGCATGGCACCTGCTTAAACTCAACTGAGAGTAGTTTAGTGAGATGAATGCGAAACCCAACACGAATATGCCACGAGCGCGTGCCACTAAAATGTCGCTAAATTCCAATGCGAAGTACAGTTCAGTCAAATGCAAATTATATGGTATTTACGATATACAGAAAATGCCATATGGTGCCTTAGAGGATGGGTGGATAGAGTGACAGAGAACAAGATGGATGGAGAGGACATTGGGGTGAGGAAGAAGCACAGAGTGAGGATGTGTGACAGGAAAGGGGCCAAAAAGAGAGCTGGATAACAGAGACAGAGAAGGAATCAGATGAAGGAAAACAAAGTCTCTCAGACAAGCATTTGTCCTTGACATTTCTGCATCTCCAGGCCTCGTGCAGCGTGCTGACGGAGTGTGATTTAACTAGGCCACTGCCCTACTCTCAGAAACACTGTGAGAAAACAAATGTCTCCGGTCTTCAGCTGTTGAATGCATGAGAGTGATCTTGAATCATTTTTATTTAATCAATAAGCTATGAGAGGTCTTTATTTCTTCACAGAAATAGTTCTATATTTCTCCATCTATTCAAATTTGATTATGCTACTCTCATTAAAGCCTAGTAAGTACAAACTAAATTTTCAAATACTTTTTGACTACTACTATTCAAATTTGTAGTGTTTTAATTAACCTTGTAACTGGTTGGCTTGGTTCATGCTTGTAACTTGTGTAATGAAGACTCCCTTTGGAAATAATGAACGGAAAGAATATCTACAGAACTGAGGCTGCTGAAAAGCGGGCAGGTACTACTGTTGCACTCCATAGCAACTTGACAGATTAAATATAGAATTCTTGTCATGTGTGGTCACACGTATGCAAATATAAGCAATTCTGCAAGGGCTTTTCAGCCAAAACTGTCTAAAATGTGTTTCAGTATATGTGGTTTTGGCGTGTCCATGGACAAAGAGCAACATCCAATTAAATGATTAAATATTAATGATTATAAGAGCCTCTTTCCAGAAGAGCCACATAAAAGACAAGACAACCCAAAGAAGAAATCAGCTGTGAAGAGACTTAAAGAGCATGGGAGTGGGTGGTAAAAAAAAGAGTGAGATCGTGATTACACAGTTGAGTGAGACACAGAACAGAGGAGAAGAAAGGAACACAGCCCACAGATGACACCAAAACTGGAGGCAGGAAGAGCAACCTTGACAACATAAGAAATCATAGACAAGGCGTATCCCTCAAGTAGGCAACTTTTACTGATCGCCCAGCTGATAAACTAGTCTTGAAGAGAAAGTTCACCCAAAATGAACATTCTGTCATGATTTATTATTTATTCATCTCGTCGTTTCAAACCTGTATGGCTTTCTGTGTGACGTCAACAAAAAGTGTCATTTTGAACAATGTTCGTGCTGCTCTTAAGAATTCACTTTTTTTAATATTTTGTCATTACCTTCATGTTCCATTGACAAAAGGAAAACCATACAGTTTGGACTAATATCAGGGTGCAAGAAACAAGAATGCATGTGCATTTTTATTTTTATGAACAAAGGTCTTATGGGTTTGGAACGACATGAGGGTGAATAATTAATGACAGATTTCTCATTTTTTCAAAAAAAAATAAAAAATGTAATATGCAATAACACTCTACTGTTCAAAAGTTTGGGTTTTTGTTATGCAAGTAAACAATTTAAAATAACTGCGTTCGATTTTAACAAATTTTACATTTTATTTGTGTGAAAAAAGTGACATTTTCTAATATGCTGATTTGGTGCTAAAGAAACACTTCTTTTTATTATTAATTGTATGCTTAATATTTGTCTGGAAACAGTGATAGTTTTCTTAGGATTCTTTTGAACAGTAGTGTACATCATAAGCTTATCAAAAGCCATGAGTAGACAATAAATGATCTATAAATGCCATAATGTATTATTTATACATCTTAGCAAAATTCATTCTTAATAAAAATAAAGGTTCCACAAAGGCTCTTACAGAACAATCTGATATTATTAGAGAACATTTTTAATTCTATAGTTCCTAAGAAGGTTATCAGTGTAGTGGTGCTACAAAAAAAGCCTTTTCCTCTGTGAATGGCTGATATCTAAGACAAATCTGAAGAACATGTAATGTAACATCAAGAACGTATTCTCCAAAGAACCATATAGCATCTCAAAAAGCCAAGACAGTTGGCCTTAACTGGATGAATAACTGAAAATATCTCCAAAGAACCCTTATTTTTACTCAAGCATAACTCCTTATCATTTTGCATGTAAGGTAAGGTAAGCATCCTAACCTGATTCTCCTCGTGAGTCACTCGCATCTGTTCTTTGAGGATTGACGTGCGAGCTGCCTCCTCTTTCCTCATCACGCGTTCTTTCTTCAGCTCGGGGCTCCAGAAGCTCTTGATGCTATTGGTGGAAGAGCCCAGCTTGCTGTCCTTCAGGTCCAACTCCCTCCGAAGCAGCTCGTTTTCCCTTTGCATGTCCCGCAGCTGAGCTTGCATCTCCAAAAGTTCGCCTCCACTGCCCCTAACCGCCTGCCGCAGCAGGGCTGACGGTGTTCCCTGGTGGTGGAGCATAGACAGCGAGCCCAGATCTCCGTAAGACAGCAGGTCAGCGTGCGGGAGTCCTGCCGTTGCGATATTAGGGGTGCTGCCCATGCCTGAAACCCGACCGCCATACATCGCTCGACTCGCGGCTCGACCGAGCGTCATGGTGCCTTTAGGGTAAGTAGCTGTGGATCCGACGCCTTCATGGTCGCTCAAGTACATTGGGCCAGATGTTGCGTAGGCAGCATTGAGGGACTGGATGTTCTCCATGGATAAGGTCTTGCCACCCGAACTGCCACTGTTGGCTCGACGGTGGCCCAAACGAGGAGATCGGGGCAGCCGTGGGGAGCGAGCAGGGCTGCCCTCAATGTGGCCGACGGCGCGCGCGCTGCCATACATCTCACGAGGTTCTGTAACACTGAGAGTCTGTAAGAAAAGCCCCTTCACGGATCGACAAGGGTGTTTACTGCATCCTAGAAAAAAAGAGAGAAGTCAAACACTTCAAAATGGCTGAAACAAAGCGGCTTTGTGTATTGTCTGGAACAATTCTTCACTTTCATTTACAACAGCCTAGAGCTAATCAAAATGCAAAAGTTCTGTTGCGAAGCGTAATGAGATATTGTATGCTTTTTCTTTTCAGAGACAACGTAACTTCCTTCAAATTTCTGCCTGAGGTGGGTTCAAGATAACGCTGGTGTCTATTCTTCAGAAAGATGAGTCAAAATGAAAAGTGCCCCGCAGTTTTTCTCAGAGGTGGGGACCACTTGCTGCTCGCGGGGATGGCGCTGATGCTGTAGAGAGGGTTGCTATGGCAACAGTGACTGAGATGATGGAGGAGAGCGCACCTGTTTTCACTCGTACGAAAAGTGAGGATGTGTGGGCATTCATGGGCATGTGAGGAAGCGAGAGAGTGAGAAATGTACATTTATGCTGACATTAAACGAAGCCGGTCTTGCAGATGGCCTGGTCATCTGTGCACTTCCGTGCCAGAGAAAAAACACGCTCAGCCTTCATCTTTCCGGACGGAGACCATATATAGCATGCCATACTGGACAAACAGGGAAAAAAAGGGAAAGGGCTGCATCCGAATGCCAAGATTTGTACATTTTCTGGCGCTTTCCAGTGCAAAACCCACTGTTTTCTGGATGGCTGCTTACTGTCATGAGTCACAAGGACTCACCTGCTAAATATACAGTAAAAACAGCAGCCAAAAATTCATAGTAATAAATATATAAAATATAGTGGTATTATGGGATTCTTAATCACCAAGGTATTGTTTTTACCATAATAACACTGGTAGTAAGCCACTTATTGAATCGTAGCAAGTGGTTAGTCAATTACACATGAACAATGTTTTTATATAGATAGTTTGTAGGGACATACAAAGAGAACACTCCATTAGCGTAACACGAAACACTAAAATAATGCAATAAACATCAACTAAATGACACAAAATGTGTCCCAAAAAATTCAAACGGACATTACTAATAACAAAATGGAGAAGTCACTAAATTATTTATACTTTATGTAACATAATGATATGTAGTAATGTCGTTTTACTGTTTTTTTTTTTTTTTTCAAAATAACAGGCTGTAATACCATCATTGTGTTCATGTGCTCAACAGATATGTCTGCGATTGGCCTTCTGGTGAAGAGCTTGATGTGATGATTATTGTAGCCAATAATAACAGTTGAACACGTGAACGCAATGACCAATAAGCGCTGTTTAAGAATCTGCTCAACAGCGTTTAGATGTTAGCGGGATATTGACATTTTTAAAAATTTCAGTACCGAATGGTATTGTGATCTGTACTTTTACTGTAAATAATATATAATCAGTTTTGAATGTTTTTTAACTAAAAAAGAACATGTTTTATTGTAAAGCACCAATCTGATGCAACCGTATGTGTTAAGTCACTTTAGAGTCAATCGATAAACAAGTGTCTACTGTAGCATTTTCTATAATTTTTTCTCTGTGAAAATCATAAACATTTTTACAGAGTTGATGTAGGCTAAGTCAATTCCAGTGTAAAATAACACCTCTTCTACAGTATATAAGCTTCTCAATTTGAGGTATCACTCACATCAGTAGCAAAAACGCTGAAGGATGAGTTTTGCCCAGAAGTTAGTTCAAACCTCTAAACCTTGGCATGAACTATCGCATGATGTTTGCCTTAGGAAACACCACTAATTAAACTACACTTTCTGAAGCATCATTTCCTGTTACAACACCAAGGTCATGGGTTTGCTTTCCAAGAAACACATGATAAGACGCACACTGCAAGTCATTTTGGATGAAAGTATCTGCCAACAGCATAAATGAAACAAGCAAATGCTGCTTTTGGTCTCAACTGAAGTAGAGAACAGAGACTGAGCTGATTAATGCTAGCAGAGAAACTTCTGAATGAGAAATTAATGACAGAAAGAGCTTTTTTTGGTCAGTAATATATAGCAGCCAGCTGCTCTCCAGCATAAATGGCTTAATCAAGGTGGCAGGGTGAATATCACAAGCCACTGACTCTCTCTGCCACCCACTCTGTTGCTGAAAACAGTGTGAGCGTAGAGCCACAAAGGGCAAATTACCCAGACTTCAATAACACGACATGGTAAAAGAGAAACTGGCCAAGCGATACATCTATTGCAAGGAATGCGAGTTAACCAAGCTATGAAATGCGTGGTTTAAAAACATTCAATTCAGCTTAAGTTAATCATTTGTAGAAGGATTTCATTTTCAGAGACCTCACAACAGTAAAAATTATTATTTGTCACAAGTCTATCATTCGACGCAGTTCACTTATTGGCATTCAGTATGTGATAACATTTAATATATATACACATTTTTAACAAATAAATCCATTATCTGGTCATTGATAAATACTGGTTTAAGGCTATTTTAAAATCATTTTTAAAGAATGCAGACACAAAAATAGTCAATTCATATTTTAGATCTGTGCATATCCATAAAAATGTATATTCGCTACAGAAACTCCCATGACATTTCCAGATTTTTAAATTCCACCAAATGTACAAGTTTAAAACAAGTTGATGTTTCTCTTCTCAATTATAGATACCAAATAAAAATGTTGATGCAATGGTGATTCACAATATACGATTTAATTGCTTTCAGATGTACCTACTTTTTTCATGGGAGGTAGCAAAATCTGACTGGGTAGCACAAATAGGCAGACACCGGGTCACACTGTGATAAAATACTACATAGTACCCCTTGTAACAAGGGTTGCCAGAAACATTGTTTAAACACCAATAAAATCTTCTGAAGATCAGATAGAAGCCGCATGTTAAAGCTCCTTCAGCCACTGGCTGTGTGGATAACATCTGTTTTCTGATTGGCTTTCACCAATGTCAATCAACCCCAAAAATCACTCCTAGAGGCTGACAAGTCATACATGCCTATGTTTTTCCTAATTGAGAAGCAATCATTGAAAAAAAACCCTACCAAATCCAATGTACATTTGAAAATGTAATGCATCTAAATTGAAATAAAAAAGATCGGTGTATTCAATATTAATAAGCTTGTAAGTGTAATTTCTAACATTAACATCGAATTATTCTCATTCAGACCGCACACAGAAACGTTCACGCAGAAAATATCAACCGTTTATGCAGATACATTAACACTAATATGAACGAGTGTTCATATTTTGAACCAAAACCATGATATGCATTGATCCTAAAGCAAATGCTACTGAAACAGCATCGAGCGACGCTTCATCTCGTTCATACTACGGCGGATTTAAGCTCATTTTCCATCATTCAAAAATAATATAATTAGCTCAAATCGATGAATCCGACCTAAATTTCGCTCCTTTAATATAAACCCCGCCTAACCGGGGTGAATAGATGCCAGTGTGTCGTTAGATCACGTTTCGTTACCTTTTCAGCGTCGTCGCCGCTCCATCACTGTGCTGGTCACCCAGCATCAGCATCCCACGTCCTGCATCCACTCCAGCATCAGCATTCCGCTCTCTTATTGGACACTCGCACACAAACTCCGCCTCCGAACTCATAAATGAGCTTCAGATTTAAAGGGCCAGGACAAATAGAGACAAGAGACGCGTCGACCACATGAGGCGTTGTCATGTATGTAGCCTGTGTTGTATTCCACAATATTACCAGTTCTTAAGCTTAGTTTGAGAGCAGTGTTGCCTATAAAGAGAGATCTAAACCAAGGGTTAAAACAAGATTAATTTATATACTCCTATTACTATTACTACACAAAAAAATGGCTTTATGCATATATATATATATATATATGCAGTATATTATATTAGACTATTCTACTTTTATAAAATATCGACTACCTCCAACTTTTTATAATTAATATTTATATACACAAGCATTGTTATTATTATTTGCAAAAACAGATAACTTATGACTAGGCTACTTATGAATACTCATGTTTTTTTTTATTATGTTATCATGTATTTGTTGTGTTTTATTGTTTTAGTTAGCTTTAAAGTAATTTTTTAACCTAGTCAAAATAACCCAACTGCAGTTTGATTAAGATTATGGAATCCACAATGAAAAAATATGATTTTTGAAAAGTGTTAAAAACGTTATCTGATTTTGCTAATTAACTCTTCATATAGCCTATATATGAGTCATTCTATAATTGCGGGTACATTTGGTGTCTCTGTCTGTCAGCATCAACTCTGTTACCTAGGTAGACTTACAATGAGGACAAAAGTACAATGGGACAAAAACTCCACTTGCTGGCATAAATGCTAAGAAAACATGACAATAATGAAAACATGATTAAAAGAGCTTTAAATAACCCAATGTGAGATCAGTAATCAATTCTGTTTTCCTTTTGATATTGTGGTAACAGAGTTGACATTTTAAAAATAACTCTTGGTGTAAGTAGTTTTTAGATTAAAATATTTTCTTAGGAAGAGAGAGCACAGATACTTTTCAGAGCTTCAGATCTTATAAGTGAGAGAAAGTGACATAATTTCCTGTAACTTCCACAATTCTGAGAGATAATTCCCCCAAATTAAAGGCAAAATAGGCTGGTAACAGAGTTGACACTTTTATCCAAGAGTTTTTTTTAATATATATTTTAATGTTATAAAATTAAGTAACTATATAGGGCTTTTATAAATAAAATGAATAAATTATTGCCAAAAGAAAAGTACTATAAAATATTTTGATTGAACATTGATACATGATGGAAAAAAATACACTGACTAATGCGGACAAGAAGAAATCATGATTTTTTAGCTATTTAAGCTATTAAATAGCTATCAAGCTTTTAAAATGAATTATTATATTGTTATGAACTGCACATTTTATAATTCATAACAATTAGAAAAGAACAATAATAAATAAATTAAAATAACAAAAAATGTATCATTTGAAAAAATAGTAGAAAAAAAAAGTAAAAAAAAAAAGATTTTGCATCATTTTTGTGTCCCCACAATAGCAATTATAGAATCACCCATATATTAGGCCTGTTAGTAGTTTTGTAACCTTTTATTCTGTCCCCTACAATTATTTTTTTTCTGCTTTTTATTTTGAATAATTTTATTTTATTTTAAGTTAAGAGTCTGCAATAAATGCTGTTCTCATTATGAATTCTGTGAAGGTCACATCTAAGAAGTTTGCATCAAGTTGACGGATGAGCTATTCACCGTCTGCTGTCATGCCAATCATACGCGGCCAAGTGTGGTCATGTGACCCCTGCTGTAATTGGCTTTGATGCCTTCGGTGATTTCTGATTGGCTGACTGTCACAGACTTCCCCTCGAGCTCTCTCGCTCTAGACGTGATGCTTACGGGTGGAGACTGCCAGAGCTCTGCCCATGCAATGAGGTGGACTTTGACTATTAAAAAAAAGAGAACCGATGCATTAAAAGAGGACTGTGAGCTCGATACAAGAGCCGCCAACCATTCTGGAAACAGAATTGCAAGACATAAAATCCATATAGCCTAGTGTTCAGAATGGTTAAATAAGGTAACTTAAATGTTTTTGTGACAGTGTGGTGACTTGATTAGCCTATTCGTGACTCAGCCTTACCAACCAGCTCTGTTAGTCCCTCGGTGATGTGAGTAATGGCTCATCACAGCGCCCTTACACGCTACAAGCCTTCCTGGTGCGGAGGGATTTAGCGAATGTTGACGGTAAGCGTGCGTGGCAGTGGGTGGACAAGAAAACACGTAGTCTACACAGTTACACAAACACACATCATAAGGTCCATTAACAGAGGCAAGCCGAGGTCTGATCTCTTACAACACTCTTTACACTCGTTTTAGTTTATCGCTATTCCTCCAAACGTTCTTATACAACGATATGAAGTACAGTTTTTTGCACATGTAGCAGAGGCCAGCGAGTAAGTGCTGTGCAGGTTAAACCTCACTCCCCTGATCTTGAGGCGCTGACGCTAGAGGTCATGGCCTTTAGCCTCCTGGTTAGAGCGCCCGCCTCCCACGCCGGAGACCTGGGTTCGAGACGTGGTGGAAGAGGACCCAGGCGGTGGTTACACACATATAGTTCTGTTCGGAGAAATGTGTTGCAGAAAGCAAGCATTTAAAAAAAAAAAATAATAATTTTGTGTTGTCTTCCCACAAAATCATTATTTTTTCCCATCAATTCTTTCACCGGGGACATTGCCAAACAAAATCAATTGTCAGTGTTTGTGGCATTTGGGGAAAGAATTGAATTACAAGAGCACTAGACATTGATTATGAGTGAGTTATTATGGTTTTTGATTCCAACAAAAGTCTGTTTCAAACTGCAAAATTATTCTATATTTTATAGCTATCGCATTTTTTAAGTCGTTAAAGCTCACGTTGAGACAATGGTCCTCTGATGACACCTTGAGGTCTTGTCAAAGATTGCATAGATGCATGTTCAAGTTTTTATTTTTTTACTGCAGGGAAATGTTTTTTCTCTCCATTATTTTAAGTTAAAAACAAAACTGTGATCAATCGCTGTCAGGTGTGATCAGGCCAGAGCAAGTTGCAATGCTGATCAGATCTAATTAGGAAAATTACACATGATTTGCATTTATATTGATCTGTAGCACAAATTGTGTGAGAGGAGTTACACATGGTGTAATACTTAGGGTTAGGCATTTAAACAAACTCTTAAAGGAATAGGTCACACAAAGATAAAAAAAAAACTCCTGAAAATACACTCACCCTCAGTCCATATATGTATTTCTTTGTTTATCAGAACAAATGTAGTACTTGCTCACCAATGGATCCTCTGCAGTGAGTCCGAACAGCTGATAAAAACATAACTGTATTCTACCAAGCAACTCCAGTCCATCACTTCACATCTTATGAAGTGATAAGATTCATGTTTTTTTATATATATATATAAAACCACATTGGTTTAAAACTGTATTCACTTTTATATGGAAATTGATCTGTGCATATTTCTCTCCTGATTCAGGTGAAACTGCTTTTTCACTGGAGAAAAAAAACCATCATATATAAACTTGTATTTCAGCCAGAGGTTATGGTTTAAAGTTAAAATACCTTAAAGATGGATTTGTTTTACAAACACACAGCATTTGCACTTCACAAGAAGTTAACCGATAGACAGAAGTCATTTGAATTACTTTCAGCTTGAACACTCATTCATTGGTGAGCAAGTAATGTAATGTTAAATTGACAAAATTTTGGAAAAACTACTTTTTTAACCCTAAGTATGAACAATATATAATTATGCTTGCAGACACTTGGGATAAGAAAGAAGACATACCTTTTCTCCCTAATGTCACTTTCCTGCAAGGAGTAAAATACACCAATACATGAGACGGTGTAAATTTAAATTTTTTGTCTTTATTCTTCTCCAGTCTGGAAACAAATTGCAGGTTCATTATTTTCATAATCACATTACATGACATGATGCACCAAAATTTATCTTTTTAACAGGAATACATTGAAAAGAACACAATATTTCACAATGAATACTGGACTCACATTTAGCCCATTGCACTTACAACAGTGAGTGAATTTTCATTTGTGAGAACATTTTTCTTCATTTTTTTTCATGTTGTTTTTCCCAATTCCCGATTCAATTTATAATACATCCGCTAAATCACTCTGAACCCTCTTTTCTGGCACAGTCATGATGGAAGCCACTTACATATTTTGCATTGTATTTAAATTCAATAAACACAATATAGAACCCCTACACAGACCAAATGATTTCAGATTGTTAAGTTTTAAATTTTTTCCACTGTAGTCAACAGTCATTGAGAGCCAGCAACATATACTATGATATTTTTTTCTCATAATAATAACAACAATCATCATTATTCTTTTATACACAAAAGCACAAAAGGTTGGCAGCAAGGCCGGCGTGAAGTTGCACAAGACGGCCATCATTTTACTCATGATATTTAAACACTGTACAAAATAACCAAAGTCAGTATTTACAGCGACAGTTTGTCAGTGTGTGTTTGTGTGTGTAACTGTGTATGTGCGTGCACATGCCTGTATGTGTGGATATGTCCATGTTTGAGTATTTCTATCTATCACTGTGGCCGGCTTTTGTGGTGGCAACTTTGGCTCATGCACTTGTTATTGAATATCTCCATGGTAACAGTGATGTAGAAGAGTTATTATTCTTCGGTATAGAGTCGTGATTGCCTAAAAAGCATTCCAGTATCAAAAGGAAACGATTCACCTTTAATCAACGCACCTCGTGGCGCATTCAAACGAGTGCATCCTACCTAACCCAAATGGTGATGGACAGTTTGTGCTTTCCACGTGCATGCCCTGATTTTCATATAAATGGCATGGGGATGAATTCATGCTACATACTGTACATTGATCACGTTTACGGCAAGTCTGCTTACTTGAATCTTCTCTGAAGCATAGTTTTGACTGTGAAGACATCATCACATTTTTACGTTTTCTGCGTTTTCCATCTGTCGGTTTTCTCAAGCATCGCAGATACACAATGCACAACGACGTCGACTGTGCACTTGATGTGAGTTCAGTGTGGACACAATTAAATTTGCAACCGAACACGGATGTGAAACGACATTCCCTGTTGAAGGAGACGAAATAACGAGTGCATAAGCTGTGTGCCCGACTTGTCACCTGATCAAACTGCAGACACGAAGACCGAATAACAGCATTACAAGGAGCCAAAGAGAGCTGAGCAGAATCATGCTGCAAGCAACAGAGATGGTGGATGTCCAAGACCAACAGTCCACACAGTTAACCCTTTGGCAACAGATTCCCTGAAAACTAGGGAAGACGAGGGCTTTCATAAACATGCCGTTAAAATAAAAAGAAAGTAGTTTAATATTTTCATACATACAAGGTAATTACAAACTGTCCCTAGTCGTATTTGAACCCATCGTAACGCAGTATCGGTGAGGGACGCTGCAGTGGGAATGGTTTTACATGGATTATTGCATAGAACATTTGAAATTGGTTCAAAATTTATTCCTAGGTGGATCTACGTACCGGTAAATGTGTTTTTGGGAACTTCTGGATGCGCGAGAGGGTGATGGCGTAGTTTGTTGGGGTTCGGAGAAACTTTTTTTTTTTTTTACCTGTCTATGTACGACAATCAGATCTGTGATGGAAAAACTTGAATGCTTGCGGATCACTTTCAGCAAAGAAATTGTGCTCTGTATGGACTAGCATGCTATTGCTTCAGGGAGAAAAAAAACAACTATGTATATTATAAACAGTTTAGATTAGTGACGAAAAACATATATGTGAAGGTATAAATAATAATACCAAACATTAAACAAAGAAATAGCAGAAATATAAATCCATAAATACACAAATCAATATCTTACATTAGCAGTGTTAACGAGAGATATGTACATGTTCAGCAGTATACAGTTGTGCAAAATAAATCAAGTAAGGATGATATTAAAAAAATATGTGAGGTATACAAGTAAAAAATATTAGTAAGGCTCGTAATTCAAAAGAAAAATAGGCAAAACTGATAACAAGCTAAAGCAAATAAATAAAATGAAATAAAATATATGTAATAGGGTAGCAATGGCTTAATGGGTAATAAAAGACGAACAAGACTATGCTAACATTCTGATATTACTGACCTCTGCACTTGACTGATAGTTTTACGTTAAATAACCAGCTTTTTACACAAGGTGCACATGGCTTCACCCTTAGAGACTCTGAAAGTTGTCTAGATATGGATTCATATATATCTCATATATGTATACATATATATTTTTTGTGCGTGCATTCCATGTCCACGGTTTACACATTTGCATTCATTACACACGTGACAAAAAGGTTAAGGAAGAAACAAAAACATTCATAGAGAGGGTCAATCATCGCCATATTGGAATGTCAAGATCTTAGAAATCGGGCATACGCTTTAAACAGAGTTTGTTTGAAGACTTTGACTTTTGTTCTCCTTCTCTGCTACGGTCTCTTGGAGTCTGGGCATAGAAGTCTTCATTAGGACTGCAAGAAGCTAAGAACTGCAGCTGCCTGACATCTTCATGCTGTTTTTTTTTTGGATAAGGGAGGGTCACCTGAGCACAGATTACGTCAAGGGAACCTGAAACGCGAAAACCTGAAACTGAACGGGCGGTTTGGCATTTTGGGAATGGTAATCGCTTCGACAGCAAACTATGGAAACACTCTGGAAAAGATTTAGCCTCCATGTTCATTTGGTTACGCAGATATCCTCATATAGACCGTGCCTGTGAATTCTGGCTTAATGTTTTCATTGAAACTTCAAGGTTGGATGATACATCTGCAGAAGAGATGAAAGAAAGAAATATTACAATATTTGGTATTTTCACTGCATAATTAGAGTGCAGAGTTAGTCAAACATTCACAAAAAATGTATCAGTTTTGAACGCTGGCCCGGTTTACTTGTATTGATGAGGGTTACACAATGCACTACACTTCTTGGCCACTAGAAGGAAGAAGAGGACGAATTTCTCACACTAGCAACACCAGAAAAAGTCTTAAGTACCAGAATCAGACATCTTTAAAATCTGCGGGCTTAATTAAAATGTTTGAGAACAAATGTCACATTTTCACTATAAATTTGAACAAAATATAGCAGAAAATGCATGTAATGTATAGCATGGTATACAGCAAGACACTTGCACTTCTCAAAATGAGATAAGTAAATAGATTAATCATATCTAGAGGTTTTAGAGATGCATGGGGAGTTCTTTCGTTTGGGTATATTGTGACTGGAATGACACAACCACACCTTCAATTGTAACTGCATTAGTAAACCAAACCAATGCATGGAGCAGGATTTGGACTGGATTGGATAGTAAGATGTGAGTTGAATTGGATTAGCCGTGATTTAAGGAGCGCCTAAACCTGTTTTATCCCAGATCCTTTCTCTGGATCTGCACATGCAACACACCCACTGACAGTAAAAGACCACAACAGTCACCATGATATCATACGTGACAGTATAAGGAGGAGGAGACACACCACGGGTAGATTAAGAAACTGGTGAAATATGTTGATTACAGGAAATTAATTAAGTAAGCCAATGGTCTCACTGGCTGTTCAGCAGAGAATAAGTAGTTCGGTTTTAGTCAAGTTTTTTTACAAAATCACATTGCTGAATACAAGGCTAATCACTGTAATTTTGTAACATTCTCATTACCATTTCAGTTTCATTTCTGGTATAATTCTTCGATATGGTCAGTTGTGCAATTTTGAATGAGTCTTGATCAATGTGACTCGTCAGAATATTTTCAGCACAAACATGACTGATCTTTGCCCGGATGCTAATGCTTATCCAAGCCCACTGATCTGCATACTAATTATAGCCCACTTTAACTGACCCAATTCAACCATGCTGAAGAGCGAAAAGTTAGACCCGAACGCTTCAGCTAATCGGGTCGGCTAATCAGTGCTCTGATTTTTGACATTAGTATTGACCAAGTGGCATAACTGTCCTCAAGTCCACAATACAGCTTAATTTGGTCATCAGTTTAACTTTCAATGCTTAATCCTGTTCTATACACACACAGTTGTAATGAAAGGCAGTGACAACCACATTCTACAACCAAATTAACTCGGGTAATTACAACCGCATTTACAAAAATTCTATGCATTGTGTGTGTGGAGCCAAAATGAATAACTACAGTAGTTCAGTGGGTTGTTACGTGTGTAGTTTGAAAAACATAAGAGAGTTGTGTAGATACAATGTGGTTACATACTGTACTACATAGAGTATACATCTAGTTACTATGTAAGAACTAAATACACATGTATTAGGGACACTTAATATAAAGTTGGACCCTATAGTTTTATGGTGCTTTTCCACTACACAGTACCAGCTCGCCTCGGCTTGACTCGGCTCGGCTCTGTTTGGTTTTCCACTGTCACGGCAGTTTCCTGCAGCGTTGCTATGACAACCAGGTACTATTGTGGAGGTACAGGTACAACTTTTTACACAGTGGAAAACCAAACCGAGTCAAGCCGAGGTGAGCTGGTACTGTGTAGTGGAAAAGCGCCATTAGTTGTACTAATTGTTTACTAGTTTAGATCCTACAACAGTAATGAGTCAAGACGTACCTCGTTCCCTGTGATTTATTGCACCTTGCATACAGAAGAGAGACAACTCTGACACACAGTTGTTCAGTTTGGCTCCACACAAACACCCTCTGGATCCCATTTCCACCTCTCTGGGTCCCATTTCCACACCTAAATCTACCCATCTCCCCCCATAAAGTGGGACCAAAACTAGTAAAGTAGGTAGCAATAAGTTTACATCCTTATACATGTATATTGGAAGTAAACTACAAAACAAAAAATTCTGACATGCCCCCACCCTACTTCATTGACTCCATAAACTTGATCACTTTTAATCAACAAGTCCAAAAACACTTAATAAGTGGACATGGCAATGGTAGTTTGTCATAGTGTTATACAGTAATAGACAGAATTCAGTTTGGGATTAGAATGTTTATACTTGTTTTGAGTTCTAAAGTAAAGTGAGTTAGAATAAAATACTCACCAGTGTCCTCAGGTGTACCCCGCCCTCAGCTAGAGATGTTAAATTGCAGAAGCAGATTCATAGGTTTTTCCAGTTCTAACTCCAAGTCACCCCAACTAATGCCTGAGGAACAGAAAACAAGACTTTAAGCTTCAAAATGTTTTTTTTTTGGTCAACATAGCAACCAATCCAGCACTAACTACTATAGCATAAAACTTTTCAGAAGATGAATGCATAAAGTGTTTTCTCACCTTCCTATCAGATGATCACCAAAATGAAGTAAACTTCTTCCCGAGAGCAGATACAGCTGTATGATAGATGACCAAAGTAAAAACACAATTTAGGTCACATTGGCATATCATAAACAAACTGGGCTGCAAACACAAAGGCTATAGTAGGAGTATCTCAGGAATTGAAGAATTACTTAGATCACCGTTCTACTTAGGTCTCCAACATTTTGCATATAAACCCAGGGCATCCTTGGGTGCTACCCCTAATAATACTTTTGTGCAAGCTGTTGTGAAAGACAGGCAACTGTTAAATGGCAACTAATTACTATTCAAGGCGTCACATATTCTCTCTCTACCTTTTGCCAAAATATGCTAATCATTCACAGTTCCATACCATCTCCTAATTTTCCAGCTTGTTCCGCTGCTCCTCCCTGCAGGATCTTTGTAAGAACATTTTCCCCTTCGGCAGGCTGCTGTGCAGCACTGCCTATACCCCCTGGCCGGGGTGCTGCCTTTGAACCTGAAAAGACAAAGAACAAGTGATCTTGCTCTTAGATCATACACAAGTAATAAATGTTCCCTATTTTGCTAAAAAAAAAAAAAAAGTGTTATTTCCATTTACCAATTCCTGTGACAGGAATCTGGGGTGTTTTTGCAGCCTGTGGTGCAGCTTTTGATCCAATAGCAACTGCAGGAATTGGTGCAGGAGCAGGTGCTGCTGTGTCAGGTTTTGTCTGTATAGAGGCATGAGGGGGGCAATGTTACAAGAAACTTAAAAAGAATATTTTTTTTATATTTACTATATTTGAAAGGCAATGTTATCCATGACACCTTTACCCAAATGTGAAAAGATTAAATGTAAAACATACCTAAAGGAGCAGATTAAAAATAGCATTAATGGTAAGGTACCAAGAATTTTTGGAAAACTCACCATAGCAGCAGCTGGCTGGGCAGTGGGTGGTCCTCCTGGCTGTTGTCTTGCCTGTGCTGGAGCCTGACCTGGCTTAGACTGTTGCTGAGTCGTACCTGTTCCCATGCTAGCAGCTGTGGTTGTGGACTGAGTTGCTCCCATTGTGGTTGCTGGCTGTTGCCCGGGTTGCTGCTGTGGTGGTGGCTGCTGCTGTGTTCGAGTCGTCTGTCCCTGTTGCTGTTGTCCTTGCTGCCCTGTCTCAGGTGGCTGAGGCCCCGTCTGCTTTGCAGAGATTTGCTGGCCTGCTGTAGATCGCTGCTGTCCTTGCTGTGATTGTGGCTGCTGCTCTCCAAGACCCTGCTGTGGCCTTGAACCTGAAGAGGGCTCCTGCCTTCTTGATGAGCCTGGCTGCCTCTGCCCCCGTTGTCCACTTGAGCCATGGTGGTGGCTTGATGGGTCACGGGAATAGTCACCTGAGTCTCGGTGGCTTGCAGATCGTGGATCTGAGGATCTTTTCTGTGTGGAGGATGAAGTGACACGGCCGTCTGAGCGGGTGGAAGGATCTTTTGGATGTGTTCGTGAAGAACGAGACGACCTGGGATCATCTGATGAATGACGGGAAGAAGAATGTCTTCCTGAACTGCTGCCATGGTGACGGTGTTCTCGAGACGAGGTGGAAGAGGAATGTCGTTGATGTCCGTACTCATCTTGAGGCCACAGGTCTTCTTCAGGAGGCTCATCATAATCATGATAAGTGTGCTTTACATTGCCCCTCCTGCTAGAGGATGAGTGACTTCCACTCCCGTGGTGTCTAGAGCGATCTGACCGTGCTTCACGTGGTTTTTCAAACCAGTCTGTCTCCTCCTGACCCAAATGATAGGCTTTTTGGGAAATGAAGGGAGAAAGTCAATAATTTGCTATAGGAAATGGCAGTGGCAAAAAAACTGGATATGAACCCAATGAAGCCATGCAACGCTCAAATCCCAAAGAAAATAGTTGAATAAAAAAGAAAAGGAAGCCAACAAAAACAGCCATCAACAAAAATAACCAAAAGACAAAATGTACTGACACCTAAATCACACCATGCAGTTCATGCAAAAAGGCTTATATGGTTTCATGCACTGATTACAGCATTCACATACAACAGTAGTCCAATCTTGTGTTCTCTCTGCCTTCAAAGCAAGATTATTGCCATGCAAGCTTTTAATTGTTGGATGCATTTTAACAAGCAGTTTTTAAAATTTAGCACCAGTTACCTTCACTGTCTGAGACAGCACAGTGCATGTCATCTGCAAGGTAAGGGTCATCTGGCTTATATACATGACTCTTAGGGATATCCCTTATATGGTGGTCCTGTACATCTGGTAAGGAATGACTGGAGCCATACTGATTCCTTACATCATGGGGATCTGGCACAGAGCCACGACCAATTCCCATGGGCTTTCCAACAGGACTCAGAGGGCTCTCTTCCTCTGAGTTCTGTGTACGCATAGAAGGACGGCCACTACGACCATGTGTGCCCCTCTGTGATCTTTCCATGGCATCCCTCTCATAAGACTTACTTCGGTAACCACTTGAATCTCTGGAGGAAATTTTATCCATGCCATAACCTGTTGATCTTGATCGTCCAGATCCATAAAGACGATCATCCTCTTCCAAAGCCTCTCTTGATCCGTAGTACTTCTGTTGATCATAACTCTTTTTCACACCAGTCCTGGACACAACAGTGCAACTACCACCTGTTGATGTTGTCATGGTGTAGGAGGCTAGATCAGACTCTACATCTCGAGCTTCTTCAATTGGAGAGAACTTGGATATTTTTTGTTCCATGCCTTGCTTCCTATGTTTGCTACGTTTGGATGAAACAGCAGGTGCCAGATTTTTGGATGAGTGTTTCTGGCTTCCCATTCCCCCACTGCTACGGGATGAATGCTTATAGTCATCATAATAATAGCCCGTACCACCACTTACAGTGGTGCTTGAATGTCCATGGTTGTCTACTGCACTTTGATAAGTATTTGAAGTTCTTCCATATAAATTCTCAGAGCCATTGCCATAAGTTGGTCCACGTGGGCCATTCTCACTTCCGTAACCTACCCGTGACATGTCAGCGGGCCCCATGTTTTCTTTTGTAAGTTCACTGATATCATCAATCATGACATAATTTCTGGGGATATTTTGTTCTAGATTTGTGGCATAGACACCATCTGTTACATATCCTGATGATGGACTTGGGATACGTTCAGTCAGAGGTTGCTCAGAGGGACGATACTGACCATAAGCATTGTTTAGGGGTGAAGAATAGACACCACTAAATCCAGTTTCCTGAGCTGATGTTGCTATTGGAACTGAAGGATTACTGATAACTTCATAGTTTGTGGGTAGCTTCTGTTCAAGATCAGCAAGGGAGGTTTGCCTTGGCCTTTGATGGGCAGAAAGCATGTCTGCATGGGGTTGGAAGGACATGCTCTGTGCAGGATAAGGTAGGGTCTGTCCTGGTAAAGGTGCAGGGGGTGGTTGGAATCCCTGGTGACTGGGCTGCTGCAAACCAAGATCAGACTCATAAGTAGGCTGACCATAGCTATGAGTTTGGTATGGCCCTGGGGTCTGATAGGATGAAGGTTGAGGAGGATGAGGTTGGAAGGTTCCGGGCTGGGGCTGTGAGGAGGTTGGGTATGGGGTTGTCTGAAACCCAATCTGCTGATAGGCGGCAGTGGGTGGTTGTGTGGGTGTGGGCTGGGCCTGTGGATACTGATATGGAACATATGAGGAGGTAGGTGGGTACTGAGATGCATTCAAATCAGTAGTAAACTGGTTAAGAGGTGCTGTACTTGGGCGTGACAACATTCCATTTTCTTCATAGGTGCCTGCTACCCCAGCTAGTCGCAAATTATTCAGCTCACTGTCTGACATATAGTCACGTGCATCCCCCACGCAACGCAAGTAAGCATACTCTCGCCTCTCTCTCTCTTTAACCCTGGTTTCCTTGCGCTGAGTGATGCCTAGTTCCAAGCATCGCAACTTAGCATCAATCTCCTTTTCCTCTTCCTCTAACTCTGCCTGTTGTTTACGTAATTTGGTGGACTCTTGCTCTACAGCTTTCAGTTCACTCAGCAAGCCTGCCTTGATTGCACCTTGTACAGGACGTGGCAAAACCCTCTGGGATGCCCCGGGAGAAGTGTATATATGTGGAATTGCTGGCGTTACAATCGGTACAGGTGTCTCATCTGGAGGGGGACTGGGGAGAGTTCTCTTCACCTTTCTCATCATTGCGTTCTGCTGCTGCAAGGCAGATATCTGGAAAGCAGAAATTTTAGATATTAATTAAAATGACAGCAGGAAAAAAAACATTTTAATACTTTAAAAAGCAAATAATAACAGTTTACATGCAAATTAGGTAAATCTGTTAAACATATAACACATACTGCATACAGATGCAGTTGTACTGTACCACAGTGTACCACTCTGTATTGCAGTATTCATCTCTTTAATTTTTCCTAAGTCCTAAAGGAATTTTGGGGCATACAATGCACTTGAGATTCAGAAAACCAACCTAACCAAAAATAAAAACATTACTGTACAAGATATTGCAAGAAGACTCAAAAACTAAACATCTATTTTGTAAACCAGTTTTAAATATAGCCATGATACTGTTTTATAAATGACTAATGGTTTCAGAATCAATTAGGCAATATATTATACATGTATAAAATGGCTACAGTCCTATTTAGCTGTAATAATTTTGGTGTAACTAACATATTAGTTAACACAAGAACTAGGTTTTAGTTTACAAAAAATAAACATTAAAATATCAAACAACAAAGAAAAAACATATGTATACAGTACCTACGGTAATGTGAAGTTTGATAATCCATTAAAGAAATTCAGTTAAAACGCACTGGATGAAGTGACAGAAGAAATTGCTTCCTTTTAGCTGGTGTACAGTTCTTTAAATGCACAAGCCTGAGCATTCCTTAGACAGGAATCAAACTGAGAATGCAAAACTCAGACCTCTCTGACCAGCTGCTGACAAGCTGGAAGACAGCAGGGCTGACCCAGTATGCCTACACTTTGTACCACCCTCTAGCATTTCTGAGGGTTTGCCAGATATAGCAGTTTTTCTGTGTGTGTGTGTGTGTAAAGGTAAAGATAAAACAGGGAATGAATGGCAAATTTAAACATATTTCAAAAATTAAATAACTATATTTATTTTAGAATATTTGATTTATATTCTTTTCGTGTAAACAAATAGGTTTGGTGCTGTCTAACCTACACCTTACTTAAACAAAACAAATGTTTATCAGGAGCATTAAACTATATACACTTATACATCACTGCATATACGTATAGTAATAATGGGAATTGGATGGTCTGAAATAAATATTTACAAGCTGTAGTTTTGTAGTTAAAAAAAGAAAAGTGTATAGTAATCAAATTAAGTAAAAACAATTTTTTGCAAGTCATGAAATGGCTCCATACCTGGCTTGCTGGGCTGGTTTGACTTTGGTATAAGGAGAATTTGGTCTTGGCTGGGTCCTCTGATGTTGGACTGAGAGGCTTAGGATCTGACATGGACCGCTGAACACTCTTTATGGGCCTCGGAATAGTCTGATGCCTTTGTGGTGACTCTGCAGTGAAGGCTTTTTGTTGGGGAGTAACATGTGCCTTGTTAAGCTTCTCGCTGGAAGTAAAGGTAGTCTCCAACATACGATGGGGAGACAACGGAGACACAGGAGAGTACAGCACTTGTGGAGATTTGGGAGGTTGACGAGAAGGAGATTCATTGTGCTGCTGAGCTTGCTGGTATCCAATATCTAATGGGTCTGGCTTTCTCCTTTCAAACTTGGTTGGCATGGCACCAACTAATTGCAGACTAGTGGAATAGGGACTAACAGTAGTGGGAACACTAAGCTGAGGAGCAACAACTCCTTGGGATTGTGCCTCTGGATCAGTTTGACAGGCTAAACTCTCACCCTTATGGGTTCTTTCTGGAGCAGATATGTAGTGAAGTAGTTCAACCTTTGATGTTTCAGCCATGGTAATGTGGATGGCTGGAGAGATTCTACCCAATTGGTCTGACTCAGTCTGACATGAAGAGTCATTGGAGGTCTGAATGGCAATGCTAGATTTAGATGCGTCACTCTTAGACTCAGCGGTTTGTTCAGAGTGCTTGGAATACCTTGAACGTCTCCGTCGTATTGGCTGACTGTCCCACTCTCCCTGGTCTTCTTCATCTGTCTGAACGCTGCAGTCTGCTATACGTCTAGTTCTACGACGACGAGACATAAGTTTATCCTCTGTGTCTTCATCATCAGTTTGGACACTGCAATCTGCAATTCTTTTGCATGACTCATCCTCTGAGCCATTCCTTAAACGAGGCATAGAGTTTTGTTTCTTCATAATCCGAACATCTCCCTGATCTTCACTATTTTTAAGCGACATCTCTGAAGAAGAGCTGGGCAGAGGTCTAGTGGACACCACAGCCTGGACCACCTGCCCATCAGCACATGGTAAGATCTGCACACTCTGTCCCTCTTGTGGAATAATTCTACCACTCTGATCATAGATAATAGAAATGGTTTGAGGTGTCGTTCCACCAACCATTACACCTTGAATAGCCCCCTGAGCTGTCGTAGCGGCTGCTGCAGCAGCCGCTGAGGCAGCTGCTGCCTCTGCTGCTGCAGCTGCTGCTGCTGCTTCAATGGCTGCTGTTTTCTGCCTCTTTTGGTCCTCAAGCTGCTGCTGGAGTTGCTGCTGGAGGGACTGAATTTGGTCTAGCTGCATCCTTTGCTGTGCCAACTGCTCTCTTTGCATCACAAGCTGGGTTTCCCTTTCAGCTTGTTGCTGCTGAAGCACTTGCTGCTTGATGGTATGTAGCTCTTGTATCTCCCGCTGCATGAGCATATGTTCTTTCTCTCTGTGCCTCTGAAGTTCCATGCGGTCCCTCTCCAACTCCTCTTGTAAACGTAACTGACGCAGTTTCTCTAACTCAACACGTTCTCGCTCTAGCTGCAAAAGCTGCTCCTGTTGTTGTCGCAATCGCTCCTCTTCTTTTTCCCTCTCAATATTAGCAGATGTAGTTATAGTGGTACTGGCAGATGCATCTGGAAAAACTCTAGTAATTGCCTGGGACTGTTTTTGTGGCACTGTCAGTTTTTGAGATTGTGTCTGTGGCTGGCTTTGAGTTTGTGTCTGTTCCTGACCTTTAACCAACGACTGTGGTTGAGTTTGGGGCTGTATTGGGAGCTGTGCTGTAGTACCTTCTACTGAAATGCGAGACAAGGGAGCCTGTTCATTTCCAACTGATTGAACTGGCACTGTATTGGTATGCGCTGGTTGTACACCTTGCATACCCAAATTTGAAATAGGTTGACCAGTTTTAGGTGATGCAGTTGCAGGTGATGTTGACATACTGCCAGGTACTGTAGGTTTGCCCAGGTAAACTGGAGCTTCCTGGGATGTACTAGTAGACGGCACACTTCCTGATGAAGTATCTGGATCTGTTACTGAAAATCGATTTGGAGGAGGATATCTGTAAGGTCCTTGGGTATTAAGAGGCATTCTTGGGGTGACTTGAGGCAACCTGGTGAGGCTAGCCAGAGGTACAGCAGTTACACTGGCTGAAGGGTAAGATCCATATGCTCCTCTTAACATAGGATTAAGGACAGGGGCAGGCTGGGTGGTGATTGGCAGGGTGGAGGCTATTGGGGTGTTGATGGTAGAATATATCATGCCATCAGCTGTCCTTACAGCAGGGGGATACAAAGACCTTAGGCTAGCTTGTCTAGCATTGATTAAATTCGTAAGTGTCTGACCATGTACTGTTGGTCTGCCATCGGGACCATACAAGAGATTGGCTCTAATAGATGCTAGACCTTGAAGATTAAGTCTTCCTGCAGGGCCTGCACTCCCAGCACCATACTGCAGAAGCTCAGGATTACTGGTATATCGGCTACCAAACTGCTCCATGGAGTTAAGAGCAGCACACATTCTGCTAATCTCTCTGGCTGTAGTGGCACTATACTGTGCAAGATTAGATTCTTGAAAACCACCAAGATCACGTGAAAGATAACTATACTCTGCATTTATATTGGACATTGAGCCATATCTTCGCAAAGGTAATGCTGGAGCTGAATCACCTCCTTGATGGCGCAGATCTGTGTACGATCCATATTGGGCACCCATTCCAAGATACCCTGCCTCATAGGCCTGCTTCATGGTGCTTAAATCCACTGCTAGGTCCCCAGGGTCAGTCCTCTGATAATATTGGACACTTGAACCTGCTAAATTGTTGTCTGACATTGATGGTGGAAGTCGTCCTGGAGGAGGCAAGGTAAAAGATTTGCGCTCATCTGCAGATGATTGTATGTTTACTGTTTGGTAGCCATCTTTTCCAGGTTGGCTTTGCTGCCCAGGAGCTTGGGATGGCTCTGCTGAAGGATCTGATGGTGCTGTTTTACCTCTCTGAGCAAAAGAGCCTGAGCAACTACCTGCAAATGGCAAATTGTAGACAACGTCACAGCAAGCTAACTGATTCTCTGGTTTTATCTGTCCAGTGAGATCTAGAACTTCTACTGGTGGTGGAGGTGGATCCTCTCTTTTAACAAGCTGGGTCACTGTACCTCCTTGAGTGTTATTCTCATCCAACTGCACCATCATTACCTGGGGCTTTCCTGTGGAGAGATTCACTACAGCAGGCTTATTTTTTAGTTCCAAAGCCACCCCACCATATATGTCATGGCCAAGTGTAGGGGTGGTAGATGCAGAGCATGATAATGGTGGAGGTAGCGGAGATAACTTGGGAATAGAGCTAACTGATGTTTGGGTCCCTCCACCAGTGTTCTGACTTACCACCAAGTCTTTCTTTAATAATATTGGCTGCACTTGATTAGCTAAGTTATACCGGGCAAAAGATGCATTTTGTTGATGCTGCTGGAGCTGTTGCTCGAGGAGCTCTTGTTGCTGCTGAAGCTTCTGTTGCTGCTTCTGAAGTTGCTGCTGTTGAATGCCTAAATTTTCCAGACAAGCGTCAATCTTTGGAATGGATGGATCTGCGACAATTGGCCTGGTCTGGGTCAGACAGACTGCAGATCCAACTCCTTGACCAAAATCAACTCTATTTTGTAAAGGATCTCCATAAATGACTGGTTGTTTTGGCTGTGATATGAACATGGATGCTGCCACAGTAACACTTACAGTTGTTGGTGTAGTTGTGGACACCTGAGGTTGTGCCTGTGCATTTAGATTCATAATAAGAGGTTGTACAGCAGTGTGACGGTTTGGTGGTGCTTCTGAATCAAGTGAGTATCGACGTGTATCAGAAGCTAGGGATGTTAAGTCCATACCCTGATCTGTCATGATAATTGGGGCAGGCTTCATTGGTGCCCTAAGATCCACTATATTACTACCTAGACCAACTGTGCCATGCTCAACAACTCTTGAGGTACCAGGTACTGTGGAGATTCTGCACAGGGATATGTTTCCCACTGGAAGAGATCCACTGATTTGGGAACCAGCAGAGGTGGCAGTGCTTACAGCTACACTAACTCTTTCTGATATCTGCGTCCTTTGCAAGCTATGTTGAGGTGATGGTTGAGCTGGATATTTCTGTGGTGATGTGGGTGATTTTGTTGTTGCATGTTGAGTCTGATAAATTGTCTGTTGACTGTCTTTTGTTGGTGAGGATAAAGGTGAGGTGGAGGAATTCACTGTCACTGGTTTGGTTTGACTACTAGTTCCTGATCCCAATGTAATCACCATAACAGGGGAATCTTGGGAGGACTGCTGTCTTGAAAGACGTGGTGCCCCAGCCCTATGAGGGATCTGAGAGCTCTGAGTAGGTGCCACTGTAGAAGTTGCACAAGGTGCAGGGGCACGTGTTGGACTTTGTGTAGGAGAAGTGGAAGGGGATGTGGAAGGACTTGAACCTTTAAGATATGAGAACATCTTTGATGTTAAGGAGGGTGCTCCAGGATCAGGCACTTGACCCTGTACTTTCCCCTGAACACCAGGTCTTCCTTGTGGTTGTGTGGGAGCAGGCTGCCTAACTTGAGACTGTTGAGAGCCAGTAACATGGCTACCTTTGGAGGTTTGGTTGCTCATTCTAACTTGACTTTGTTGTGTAGCATGCACTCTTTGTGTCCCTCGTCCTGAAGGATCATTTCCAGAGAGTGAAACTGGAGCTGAGATCTGGGTAGGACTTGTACCTGGACTCAAAGAACTTGTTCCAGAATCTAAATGATGTTTCTTGTCGGTTTGAAGGACTCTTTCCTGGTTTTGTTGTCCTTGTCTTCCTGGTGTACGTTGCTGCTGCTTTTGCATCATCTCTGCTTTTCGCATCATTTCCTCATAAACCTCTTCAGCACTTTTTAACGATTTTTCTGACGCAGATGGGGAAACAGCAGAAGTTTTCTCTGTTGGAGAGTACAAAGACATAAATGTAGGTAGATTATATTCACTGCCAGACTTGTACAGCTTTGATCCCATTTCAAAACCTTCAGCTTCTGAATCCATGGAGGGAGAGTATTCTGAGCAGGATGATCTATGTAGTTCTTCCATTTCAGCAGCTTGTCTGAGTTCCTCTGTTGGTGATGCATCTTCAATTGGTGACAGGTTACTAGGAGGTGTCTTCGACCTCTCTCTGCGTCTCTGCGCCCTCAGCTCCTCTTTGTCCCTTTTTGTTTTTCTGGCTGTACTTCGAATCCTTTGCTGCTCTAAGTCTCTCATCTTCTCCTGCTCTCTCAGAAGTTCCTCTTCTTCTCGCAACTCATCTTCTTCTGAGGAGTCCTCAATGGTGGGCAGTAGTGGACCATGGGATCGATGCCTTGCTTTTCTTTGCTGCTTTGCTTCCTCAAGCCTTTGTCGTCTACTAGGACTGCTATCACTATCATCTTCCATTGATGACACAGAGGTTGGAGAAGTTCCAGAGGTATAACTCGGTGTGGTTGCAGGGAGGGTTGATGAGTATTCTCCCCTTGACCTTTCTTCAGGTGACCCAGTAAGGCTTTCCATCTCAAGCTCAGGCTCCCTGAGGTCATGATCTGTGCTGAGTTCCATGTCACGATTATAGCTATTTGTATTATTCAGTTCAATAGTTTTAAATCGTCTCAGACCACCTTGTGAGGCCATCATGTCATCTGCTTCACCCGATTTGTAGCTATCAGTGTTTTTAGTGTCCTCTTCAAAACTGCTAGATTGCTGTGTCAGGCGACGTCTCTCTTTTCCTAGATCTCCGCTGTGTTTGTGGCTCCTTTTTGTCTTCACATGGCCCTCAACATCTGCTGTGTCTTCCTCATCTGCACTCATTTCCAGAATCTGTCTCCTCATGAACTCCTCATCAGTCAAGTTTTTCTGTGACTTCTTCTGTCGAGGTGGTAACGGAGAAAGGCCACTTTCACTACTGTCTTCCACATAATCATGTCGTAATTTACAACTGAGATCATCCGATGCTTCCTCGTCAGACTCATATTCCTGATCTTGTGTTATAGAGAGAGATCGAGGTCTCTGCTGTTCTGCTGTGTCTCTTCCATCATGATGCTGTCCTTGGTCAGTGGCTGTATGCGACTCCAACAGAGGTCGCATTGAACTTTCCAGTTTTGTTAGTTCAGATGGACTTGGGGGACTGCGTTGGTCAGAAATCCCCCTCTCACTGAGCTTCATAGAGTCCTCTTGGATCAAGCCAGTAATCTCACTCTGGGAGCTGGATATACCATCAGAGGAGTAGCCTGTATCACTCAGGCTCTGTGTGCTAGACTTGTTGGAATCCTGTAAATGCAGAGGACACTGCATTAGGTCATAGGTCATATGATAATTTAAATTATATTGAATGATTTACAAAGTCATATAAAACAAGTTTATTAAGCACAACATTTAAAACATGCAAATGGCACACATTAGACAAGCATGCAAAACCTGGAAGGGGTGGGATCAAAAGCAAATCTAAATCCCGAAAATCCTGAACACTGTAGTAAATGTAATAGTATGCTATAAATGATACTTGTTAATGATGTAAATAAAAATGGCATGCAAGTTACATGATATCTCTGAAATACTTATAGTATACGTCACGTTAAATGGTTACATTAGGCAATTTGTAACTTCAGTTCTTTTTAATGGATAAGACAAATGATGTTGACTCTTGCTGTGCTCTTGTAACCTTCAGGCACTGGACATGGTGATTAGCCACTGAGACTGTTAATTTTGAAACTGGTTGTGAGTACAGATGACATTGGTAATATTTTTTAACATATAACATTCCCATCATAGAATGCTGAAGTGATCTGTTATGAAGGACAAAAACAGTGGTGATGAGGACACAGAGGGCCACTCACGTCATCGTGTTTAGATTTCTGCATGCCACTACTTTTCTTCTCATCTTTTTTTTCCGATGTTCCCTTTTTTAGCGTTGCTTTGATGTCCCCCTCTTTTTCTGTTTTGGACATAGCTTGTTTCTTGTTAATGCCTTGATCTTGTTTTTCTGTCTCAGCCTTAGTTGCAGGAAATTGTTGAGAGGGGCCCTTGGACTGTGGCACCCCTTGCTTTACTGGAGAAAAAGGACCACTTACTTGGGCACCAGGTGGCTTTTGCTGCTGAGGGCCGGTAGGTCTCAGCGCAGCTTGCTGACTGGGCCCTCGCTGCTGTTGTTGATTGGCTGGGCCCGGTAGTCGGGGAGATCCAACGGATGATGGCACAGGAGGAGGAATATCCCCTAAGCTCCCTGACATTGCTCTCTGGGTCTGGCATGTCAAACACAGCCATTCTTTCTTCTGAAAATGAAAGAAAAACATGTAATAAGTACAAGGAAACAACAGAGATATAATGGGAAAGAAAAAAACTGTAGGTTAAAGTGTCAATAGTCAGATTACATGTAATTTATCACATCACTTGCCCTCTCTGGCATTCTCTTAGACTCTCACTGCCTTTGTCACACTACTATTGTAATTCAAAAGGGATTTGGTCAAGCCGAGCAAGCAAGCATAATTGGGTACTGGCCAAGACTGTGACCTTTTCTCAAAGGCCTTGCTGATTCTCTTCAAAGCTACTGTGTTTAACACACACAACTATTTAGCCTCTGTTAAATCCAGTAAGACACAAAAGCTCAGAATGATGACCGATACTGTCCACAGCAGGAGGCTCCGGTTTATTCAAAATCACAAAGCATTTAATTCAATGCTTTAGGAGTGTGAGACTATAAATGTATGATCATTAAGAAATCATTTTGCTTTTGAATTTGGATCAAGAGCTCACAAAAAATTGGACGAATCACATATCAGCTTGTCATTTCTGGAAGAATGCTCAGAAACAAGTGACAAACTCCTGCTGAGCATAATCTAGAATGGATATATAAAATATCAAAATAGCACACCAGGAATATACAACAGACACTGATAGTATGATCTCATAAAACCAGTTAAAGCCAACTGCATTTTCCTGAAAGACTCCCTTTAGAATACCTTTTCAAGGTATTTGTTTGCAGGGTTTTGTTTCTATTCATTGACTGAGGTTTGGTGACTCAGGCTGATGTACAAGCAGTTGCATCAGTGTAGATTGGGAATCCCATGGGGTGTAGTGTTTGCTTATCTTTGGTGCAGAAAGCATACACAAACCTGCATCAGAAATTGCTCACTTATGTCAATTGGGCCAAAATAGAAGTCATCATCCAAACGTGTTTTGGGTGGTTGCTAAGGCATTGCTAAGCAGTTGTTAATGTTCCTAGGTGATTTCTTACTGGAAAAAGACAAAAACTCAGAACCACCAGTTTCTACAATATTTTGTCTTTATGACCAGGATGGATAAGTGGACATCTATAGGAAGTTACACACAAATATTTTGGGGTTCTACTAAGTAATGGCAATAGTAATAAGTCCTACCTTGCCATTAAAATCTCCAAAGCCAAGCTGTTAAGTACATAAAGAAGCTCTCTGTTGTAAGTAGATAGCTCTGCTTTTGACAAAATACAGACAAAATGTATGGGCACAGCTTTGCTTGACTGCTAGAGCGGGTCAGGATGAAATCTGGGGAGAGGCTGAGAAAAGGAAAGGTTCTGCCATGCGAGACAGACGCCTTTTCTTTTTGATTCTACCACCACCCCCCCCCCCCAGTGCTCCACACTGAAGCTAAATATAAACAGGTGCAGCATTCACTCAATGCTTGTGCAAAGCTCACAAAATGCTCCGCCATCTGTGCCTTTCTGCTTTTTTATGCTGTGTTGAAGTGGAATGGTGTAGTCATTTCTGAGGTGTGCTTTTAGCATAATGGACAAAGCAGAGGTAATGCAGTGTGTGCCTGTCAAGAAAGCCCAAGAAAAACTGTTAGTGTCATTTTAAAGCAAATTATGGACTGGCCGGATTTACGTGAATGCTTGTGTTCTCTTTTTTGCATTAAAACATCTGAATGTATGACACCTTTGACTTTAGAGGTTATTAATAATGGTTTGATAAAATGGGAAAGGCCTCTGAAATAGAATTAAATTATATTGTTAATAATGTATTATTTTGTGTGGATGTGTGAGTTTCCGAAAACCTGGAAAGCATACATGCAACGTCAGTTCTTACCAGACAATCAGACAATTCTGGATTGATTCGAAATTCAAAGTCAAAACTCAGTCTAACTATCAAATATTCAACTGGCATATTGAATGCCAAAGAATAGCATTAGCATGGTTAAACCCTCTACCAATGCACTACCCAGGTATTTAGAAAATACCTGGATTGATGGGCTAACTGTGAACGACAATATATATTTGCTAACATTACTTAATCTACAGGACCTGAATTAGCTAATTGCATATGTCTGTGAATTTTGCTCCTACAGTGTCTTTCGATGTTGCCATCAAACAGGTGCAGACATGACTGTTTTGCTTGCTGGAATAAACTTTGCATTCAATAGATGTGAAATGTCACAAAAACCACTTTCCTTACAAATCGCTGCATGCACCTGAAGGTCTCGAAAGTTTAAATCTGAAAACATTTCCAGATAAAATCAAAGATTCAAAACTGCATGTCATCTCACAATAGTTAAAACAGCATTTGTAAATAAATAATTTTAATACAGAAAGGGAAATGAGGCTTTGCCAGAAGTGAAACCACAATGGACACTTCCTGTGAAGTTCTTCTTCACTAACTACAAAAGAAACGTCTTAAATTTTACACACCACTCATGTTCAGTAGACACGGTACACAATGTAAATATCTTAATGTAAATGCAAATGATCACTGTTAATAATTAGCATATAGATTAGTTTGTTTATAGTTTGTTCCTGTTACAGAAAGATGGCGTGCATTGGTCCCTATTCACAAACCATCACACGCAGCTCAGCAAATAAAAAGACAGAGGTAGAAAAAAGAAAACGCGAGAGATCAGTGTTTGCAGATCAGTTTATAATCATTTAAACTTTGTAGTTAAGGGCAGAGAGGTGTACAGCTCTTAAAAGATTGACTTTAAGAGATAGTGGGTGTAAGGCCTTAGCCTTTGTAGTGCTTTACATAAAACTCTGCAGCTCAATGCTCAATGGGAAAAACACACGGGCCGCATAATCAATCTTTCTGTGATTGAGGGGACAGAAGCGAGAGAAAGAAGTATGAATGTTTGTATGCTTTATCTGTGCAAGCAGAATTTATCACAGTTAGGCAGGTTTATTAGAATTGATTATACACATCATGAAGACACAAGTACAGTATTAACAGCAGCCAAATTACAAAACTTTCCACACATGGTGTTTCTTGTCACTCTTTCACTCGACATTCAAGAAAAACTCACACTTTTCATCTACCAGGCTGCTTGCTGCAACAAAACATGTCAGTCTAAGGCTGTGAAGGATTTGCATATAAGATTTTGCAAGCAAGAACAGATGCATTTTACATACCCAGTACTGTAAGTGTAGTCTGCACAACTGACTGAAAAGAGATGCATTTATATTGCCATGTGAAATGGATTCTATTTGTTCATTGCCTACCTTGTTAGCAATAAAAAGTGCATATCACAAATCAATTCACTCGGCCAAGCCGGGAACAGAGTTGGAATAGCAATGTAATGCCTATGTTTTTGTAGCCACTGATTATAAGAATAACTGTGTTTAGGGAAGTTTAGACAAACTACATTTCCATTTATTCATTCAGTAAATACTTTATAAATAAGGACACGTCATAATGTCACTTAAGAGTGCTAAGAATACTGCAAATCTTTTCTTTCATTTTTTTCAAATAAATAAATGTAAAAGATTTACTCACCCTGGAGTAGTTCCAAACCTGTATGGATTTCTTTGTTCTGCCGAACACAAAGGAAGATATTTTTTTAAAAGTTTGTAACCAGGCTGTTTTGAGTCACCATTGACTTCCATACTATTTTTTTTTCCTACAATGCAATGGTGACCCAAAAAGACACACATGTTCCTTTGTGTTCAGTGGAACAAAGAAATTCAATCTACTTGAGGGTGATTAAATGATGACAGAATTTTCATTTTTGGGTGAACTATTCCTTTAAGTGCTCTAAATGCAACTCTCAAATAGTAATACAATTGTATTGCATTATTGCTGGACATTGGGGTGGCATGCTGGTAGCTCAAAGGTTTCAGGTTCAAATCCCAGAATGGATTTTAAAGAGCTATAAGCACTGTGTCCTTCCTCTAAGAGGAATGGTCTCTGTAAAAAAAAATTAAAAGTCACTTAGGATAAGAAGTGTGTGCTATGAATAATAATCAGAGTTTCCTTTCTTTTTTTTCACATTTACATATAAGTTAAAGTTAGAGACTGTGATATTTAAATTTAAGGTTTGACATTAAAATATTACAATCACAGAGGTTTAACTTTCAAGTCTGAGCTTTTCAGTAAAAAGGCAGCAATTTGTGCATTTATTCCAGACAAACAGAGCCATCTACAGTCCAACAAATTAAATTTGTTTAATACAAGACTCTGTGAATACAAGATTTACATAAGACAATCTCTTACATAATCTCAAGATGGCAGACAGTGATTATGACCAGAAGTCAAGATGCAAAGGCTCCAGAGTCTTTTAAAGAATTAAACATAATTTGATATAGTATCGGGGATATCTTGAGTACAGTACTTTCAAATAAGATTACTTTTTTTTTTTCAAATTTGATTAGACAGCTATGAAACATGGCAGACTGTTTAAAGTAATCTCAATAAATCTTTATTTAATTAGTGGTCACTATTATTGAGCATAAGCACTTTGAACAGACTCTTTTACCCCCAAGTTTTAAACTTAAGTGCATAACGCATCCCACACTGTTTATGGACAGTTGTTGAGGAGAGGTGTGCTATTTTATAATCAATTTGACTTATGGTTTTGCCTGGTATTAAAAATCCGGAGAGATGTGAACCATATCTACAAATTACAGACTTCAAGGGCATTTAGGAAACCCAGAACACCCTAGCAAATTGCATAGCAATGCCCAAGTGATCAGTAAGATTTTTTATTAAGAAATTAGTACTCAGACTTATTCAGCAAGGATTCAGCAAGGATCATTTTAAATGTCAAGACATTTATGATTCTACACAGGTTTCTATTTCAAGTTTTTTATTATCTGTTCTGAAAAAAAATCTATCATGCAATCTGTCATAAACATTGAGCAGCACAACTGTTTATAATAACAAGAAATGTGCCTTCAACAGCATATCAGCATATTAGAATGATCATGTGAATCTAAAGACAGGAATTAATTATATTTTAGGCTACAACATATTAAAACTAGTGCTGGGCAATGATTAATCGCGATTAATCGCATCCAAAATAAATGTTTTTCTTTACATAATATATTTGTATATACTGTGTATATTTATTAAGTATATATAAATACAAACACATGCATGTAT
>JAUCMS010000012.1:5566461-5587881 GCA_032357445.1 Enteromius radiatus | reverse complement strand
GAGGAATGAGATGGCTAACTGTAGTAGCGTATAGTCCGCTGTCTATAATAGCCTAATTTAGATATCACTTTTTTTTTAACCGACTACCGACAACTTTGACCGGTTAACGTTGATACGGTCAACCACCGGTCAAACGGTCATCGATTAACATCCCTAGTTCATAATACATTAAATATGATCAATTAATATAAATGATTTGCTACTCACATTGTTTAAAAAAATACAATTAAAAAGTAAAAAATAAAAGTGTGTGAGTAAATAATAATTGGTGATGAATTAAAAATTCTAAAATACACCATGGCTGCATTTATCTGATTAAAAAATATACTAAAACAGTAATACTGTGAAATAATATTACAGTTTCAAAAAAACTGAATTTTCAGCATTACTTCTTTAGTGTTACCCTTCAAAAATCATTCTAATGTGCTCATTTCCTGCTCAAGAAACATTTCTTAGTTTATAAATGTTGAAAACTGCTTAATATGATCTGTTTTAGGATGTTTTGCGGAAGGAAAGTTCAAAAGAATAGTATTTCTTTGAATCATAAAATTTTAACAATATAAATGTCTTTACTGTCACTTTTGTCACTGCTGAATGAAATTGAATTCTCTTTTCCTTTTTTTAAATGTGCATATCTTATAGTACATATACGAAATATACGAAAACTGAAACATTAATATCTTATTAATTAGAAGTTTCCCAGTCTACCTTGACATCTCACCAGATTATATCCCACAATCAGACAAACAACAGTTGTGATGAACATGAGAAATGAAAATAATTCAAAATGCACCCAGCTTTATTTAAAACACTCAGACTGGGAATTCTAAGCTTCCAGGTCTCCTTACTGCCTCACCAGCACCCAGCACCTCACAAGTCCCAGAATAACTCAGCAGAAAGAACAAAAGGGAAGATGGTAATCCGAAGCGACATATCCCACCTCCATTTGGGAGAAACTGGGTGACTTGATCAAGGATCTAATATTGAAAGCTGTGATAAACTCGTTAAAAGTTAACAATTTAAAGACGAGCTAAGCTGAACCTCCCTATCAATATTTTATCGGCCTGCCTTGCAGAATCAAGCTCTTTAATCACAAAGGGGAGGTGGGGATCTTACTTGCCAAAAGCACATTCACAAATTTGCAGTCAGCAGTAAGGCTAGAGCAGGCACAATCGCTCAGCTTGCGCTCCTTGTCTTCAAGAACCCCTGGTTTTGCAGCGATTAAATTCAAGACTTGATTTCATGGTGACCTCAACATCTATTTTTCACTGTACAAAGTTATTTTTCCCGTTATCTCCAGTGTATATTTACTTCATTGCTTTCTGCCTTTCAGTCGGCCTCGCTGAATCACATTTTGTGAAGCTGTGCTACCCTATAAACAACCTTTTAGACAGGCTGTTACTCTACCCGGCCCACAAAAGCGCAGCGCTTCTGACAGCAGGCCCGAAATGCTCACAATAATTGAGTCGCCACAGTGGCTGAACAGAAGGATATAGAGACGTATAACTGTGTATGAGGTTATGCAGGAAAAACAGACGTTTGAGGCTACAGACGACAGGATGAAACAGCATAAGGCCCTATGATTTTTGTAAGACAGAAAACAGACAGAATCGCAGAATCCAGTTAATGTACAGCGTACTGCAGAATGTCGAGGAATTTGGTCAATTTTGGATGAATAAATCACAAGAAGGGCTGTACAATGAATGAAATCTTAAACATGACTAGCTTCTGTGAATATTGACCCACAAGACATTTCTGTGAATGTTTAAAGTGGGGTATAACCAAAAAAGTTTGAGAACCACTGCTATATAGACGGTTTCATTGGGCACACGCGCCTGGATCTGTGTTTGTTTATCGGTCTGGTTATTGCCGCCGGCTACAACCACGTAATGCATGTTAAAAATGTCAAACCGAGGTGTGAGTGGTTTTATATCACTGTATTTCTGAAGGAAGACTGTCTTTAGAAAATATCATTTTTATTTCATCCTGTATGCAGTGTTTGTAAGCTCAGAGCTGTTAGCAGGGTAACCTCTCATTTCTCGTTCTTAAAGCACCTCCTGCTGGCAGAGAATGAGTCTGCATTTTTAGTAAATCCGTCTGATTTACGCAGCGAACATAATCTAAAAAAATAATCTACTCTTGAAAGGTCTGTTGTTATTCATTCTATTTGGATGTTTACGAGAAGTTAAGTTAGGGCCACAAAATTATGCAACATTTATGTTGCTGTCATTGAAACTGTCTATAAGGACATGAAGACATGAACTTTATCTATAGAGCTGCTCTGAGAGTCTTTTCACCATCAGCTGAAAACTATCATTACATTCATACAGAAATTTAAAGGTCTTTATGATAACTTAGTCAAAATTAAAGTTTGGTTTAACTTGAAGAAATTGTGACAGTCTCATGAGCGGCCTCTAGTGGAGCTTGAGGGCACTCGAATCATTTCACCTCCCCTGGACTCACATTCTATCATGGACTGAAATCCCAGCATGCACTGCACACCCACACCTGTTCACATTAAGCAATCATCACCTACAGCTGTTGTTTCACTACCACACCCACTCACTCTCACTACTTAACAGTCACATTCACACTCAGTGAACTGCGAAGTCTTGATCTGCATAGCTGACATTTTTGCTGACAAGATGGCTGCCACACTTGAACCACTGCAAAAGATGGCTACTACACCCGAATCACTGCACAAGATGGCTGCCACACCTTATTCACTGCACAAGATGGCTGCCGCACCTGAACCAATGCACAAGATGGCTGCCACACCTGAACCGCTGCACAAGATGGCTGCCGTACCTGAACCAATGCACAAGATGGCTGCCGTACCTGAACCAATGCACAAGATGGCTGCCACACCTGAACTGCTGCACAAGATGGCCACCATACCTCAGCTAGAGTCAGCAGACAAGATGGCCGCCATGTCTCAACCACTGTCAGCAGACAAGATGTCCACCATAGCTCAGCTCGAGTCAGCAGACAAGATGACCGCGATTCCTCAGCCAGAGTCACAACCCAAGATTGTCGCCATTCCGGAGCCCCAGCCGCTACACAGAATGGCTACCATCCCGGAGCCACTGCACAAAAGGACCATCAGAATCAAGTTTCAGCTCAGATGGAGACAGATGGCATCCAGCCTGGCAGACCCGCCAATGATGTCGGTGAGGGCAACATTCCAAAACATACAGGGCACACACCCATAACCCGATACCACACCTGCCAGTACTGTCACTTCAGAGCCTCGACACGAACTGGCTCCGGCCGATCATGCCCTAGAGGTTCCGCCAGTGGCTGCACAACACCCAATTATTCATGCCATGGCACCCTCAGTCAACCCTGTTCCAACCACAGAGGTTCCGCCAGTGGTTGCACGACCTTCAGAGATGTCGACTTGGGTCGTAGATTCTCCTTAGGTTCCGCTGGTGGCTGCCAGCCTCTAATTTGGTTCATTCTGGCCGCTGAACCCTTTCCGTGTTCATCCTCAGACACGGAGGTTCTCGAGCTGTCAGGTCCGGTTATCGAATCACGGCCAGGAGAGCTGCTGACCGGTCCTGTTTCAGAATCATGACCAGCAGAGTCGTTGTCGGTTTCAATCCCAGAGTTATGGCCAGGAGAGCCATTGTTCGGTCCAGTCCCTGAATCACAGGCAGGAGAGACGTTATCCGGTCCAGTTCCCGAGTCACGGCCAGGAGAGTCATTATCCAGTCTAGTTCCTGACTCACGGCCGGGAGAGCCGTTGTCCAGTCCAGTCCCCGAGACACAGCCAGGAGAGCCGTTGTCGGGTCTAAGCCCAGAATCACGGCCAGGAGAGCTGTTGCCAGGTCCTGCGTCTGAGTCATGGCCAGGAGAACCGTTGTCGAGTCTAACCCCCGAATCACGGCCAGGAGAGCCATTGTTGGGTCCAAGCCCCGAATCACGGCCAGGAGAGCCGCAGGAGTGTTGTCGCTGTCCACTGCTCCGCCCTGCTGAATATCTCTGTCCCCAGTTCTGCCCTGGAGGGAATCCCTGTGGCCCAAGCCGCCATGGAGGGCGTCTTAGACTCCTGTGCTACCCTGGAGGGTGTCTCTGTCTCCTGATCCGCCCTGGAGGGCGTCCTGGTCACTCAAGCCACCTTGGAGGGTGTCTCTGTTCCCTGTGCCACCTCCATTCATTCGACAAAGACTCAACCCACAATCCCTCCCCTGCGCAAAGTACTTTTCCCCCACCCCACACTGGTTTTTCAGCATCTGGAAGCTGCTCCTTAGAGGGGGAGTGGAGCTTGAGGGCACTCGCTTCACTTCACCTCCCTGGACTCACATTCTATCATGGACTCATATCCCAGCATGCACTGCACACCCACATCTGTTCACATTCAGCAATCATCACCTACAGCTGTTGTTTCACTACCACACCCACTCACCCTCACTACTTAACTATCACATTCACACTCAGTCAACTGCAAAGTCTTGATCTGCATAGCTGACATTTCTGAGCACTTATCCCCTGTCTTGTTTTCATGTTTGACCTCTGCCCGTTCTGTCTTTGTTTTGATTGTTCGCTGCCTGCCTTGACCTACTTGCCTGTTTATTGACCACGATTTTTGCCTAGTCTGCCTTGTTACTGTGTGCCTGTGATTCCAACCCTGCTTGTACCTCGCTTCAATAAAAGCTGCACATGGATCCACATGTCCCTGTCTCCTAAGTTACAGACAGAAATATATTGTTATAATATAGTACAATATACTTCTCAAATCAAAATGAATACAACTATTAAAACTTCTTTTTACAGAATGTCACATTTCTTTTCATTTATTTCATATGACTGTATTATGGAACAAATACGAATGAACTATCAATTTGTTAAAATTGTAATTATTTGATTGATTAAATATGCTTTTTGTTTATTAAAATGCAATAAACCTCTGAAACAAAAGATTAAAAATTATATCAGAAAAGAAATTAGGAAAATGTTTGCAATTTGACTATAGGGCCCTTTTACTAAATTGTGGTAAATTATAAAACCTTCACGATTTAAATCAATTAGCCAGGTCTACCATGATTTTGACTGCTAAAAAGATGAAATGTAGACTAATTATAACAGGAAGAATTAAACAGAACCCTAAGGACGCTATTCAATTAGAAGAAAAACAAGTAGGGTGGGGCTAAATGTTATCTATCAGTAATTGATTTGATTGTGAAAAGTGGGTGTTACATACCAGACTGGAGCCAAGAGGTTGGCTCATGCTCAAAACTGGTTACATAAGCGAAAAATAGTACATTTGAAATTAAAAAGAGAATAAGAATTCTCAAGACAACCATTTCAATAATGTATAAATGATTCAAGCACAAAGAGTCCAAGAATGCCAGGATTTATGTTGTATGTTGGCTAGCATAATTATGGTCATCCTGACGTATGTGTATTTGTTTCTCTGCATCTTCTACAAAAAGTGCAGCCCTTGATATCCAGCAAAAGGCACCATCACATCATATATGTTGTTCTGTGGGCAGAACGGGGGAAAGCATGGCTGCTATGGATCTCACAGAATCATAGTGAGGATAAACCAGGATCTCGGAGGATCAGAAGCCGTCTTAGCACTAACCCACCTTGCATGCTTTTTCAATAGGAACACATACAGCAGAGCTAGCGGAAGCGTGCTGAAATGGTTTAGCATGACTTCCCTGCTGCAACAGTGATGCAATATGAAGATACAAGAAGCCAATGCTGCCTCTAATAGATTCCCTGTGGTTTTGCAGATTGTTTGTTGTAATACACCAAGCTATTTAAACTGTTGATACATCCATTTATTAGCACAAGACTAAAAACATGCACACACATTCTCTTTCACATGGCAGACAATCAGTTAGCACTAAACAAGCACTAATGCGAGTAAAACTGGATTTGGTAAGTAATATTATAAGGATCTTCAATATCAGATGTGTGAAATGTGCTAATTTTGGACTCTGAAGCCAACACTAACACACACTCAAACACACACACACCCAGAAGGGCCATGAGTGGCACTGTCAGAGCAGCCACACAGGTGCAGGGCCAGTGCAGTGCCGAAACATCATCTCAACTCGCTCTGCCAAGAGTCGTTACCAATTCAATCAATGTGTCAACAAACAAGCAGCCTCCCAGCAGAAAGAGAATGACAGAGAGAGAGCCAGACACTGGGGCAGAAGGAAATTGTCTCTACGAGTAAGAAGAGCGCAGCACAAAAATGGAAAATGAAAAAGCATTTTGACAGAGACAGAGAGGAATCTGTAGGTTAATTGGCTAAAATAAATCACAAGAAGCCAAACTTGATTGTTAGAATACAAAACAAAAGTATGTAAATATCACATTTTTGTATTATTTTCCCGCAATTCAGAAACTCAATACCCAATTGTCGCCCCAGTCTTATTGAGAGGTTTCCATGGTTTCCGCTCACACCTCGATCTCATTATGTAATCGGCCACCTGTCAGATACAACATCTGTCACTGAAAATTCTCGTTATGAGGTTTTATGCATTTCCATCTATTGGCCTTTAACAGTCATCTGTTTATTATTTTGATTAATACATCTACGAACTTTTTTAACAGATTTTGCTAGTAGAACCATATGCCTGTATACATTTTAATTATGATTAGATTTAATTCAACTTTGCAAATGGATCCATGTCAAATCCAACAGCCACGCTTGACATATTAATTCCAGATTGGTTAGCACCTCATATATAATGCTTGACTGATTAGTAGTCCTGTGAAATCACCCTATAAATGTATTACTTGAACTGGGACAGAGGAAAGTACAGTATTCTAACTTTAATAACAAAAAATACACATAACCTAACTATTGTGGTGGAAAAGAATGCAATACAAGTGTTTGCAAGGCAGTAAAACAACAGTGTTGCAGAGGAAGATGGAGAGGAAAAAATGATAGAATGAGACTGACAGTGATAAGCAGGTCTAGACAGAATCTGCAGATTTTCTTTGCATTTTATCATTGAAAAAAGTATCAAGTGTGGCTGAGAGTAGTATATTCTTACTGCTGTCTAAAACATGCAAAAACTAGCCAGAATATTTAATAAGCGCTCCAATTATATAGAAGTCTGAGGAGATTTCTGTCAAGTTCTGCAGAAATAAAAAGGTTAGCAGAAGGCTGGTTCTGCAAAAATAAATAAATAAATAAATACAAATCAACCAATTGCAACCAAATATGCAACTATTGTAATTATGTCATCACAAAAGTTGGGTACATTTGTAAAAGCACTCTAAAGACCAGTTTACACCAATATTGATAGCAAAAAAGATAACTACAATGCTAACTACATTAGCATCCATATTAGTGTTGTCAAAAGACCCGGTACTTCGGTACCAAGTCGGTACTAAAAAAATTTAAACGTCACGGTACCAGTATTTTTTAAGTACTCATACCCGGTAAACCCGGTTCTTGATGCGTACGCCCACGCGATGCAGAAAACCAGGAAGGAATCTTAGAGTCCAGTTTAAAAACAGAATGTAGCCTACAGTTTGATATATGAACTAGCATATGTAAATAGTAAGTCGCAAAAGTCGATTCAAAAATGAATCCTGTATGTTCTGTGCATACTCTGTGTTAACGAATGAATGGCAGCCACAGAGACGTGCGGTTTTGTTTACTACAAGCGTGTGACACTCGCGGTGATTTTAGCCATCTCAATGAGGACATAATACATAAACGACATTTCCAAAACTGCTCTGAGAGTCACTTCACGTGCATTTTACCGTTTCACTTGATCAAACCAGCATATCATATACACAAAGAAATGTTAAGGTATTCACGGAAACCCGTCAAAATAAAAGTTCGGATTAGACATTGTGCCAGAAATATATTACTATTATTTACAATAATGTATGTGATAGGCTACTACTACCACTGATGTTTAAAGAACAATAATACAAGTTTATTTAAGAAATAATCAAGACAATATTTATCTTTAAGTTTAATAGTAAATCCTCTTAATTTACCAAAAAATAAAATGTGCTTAAATTTCATTAATTAAAAAGACAAATTAAATTTGGGTGAAACTTGACAAAATTTGAAACACCAGTTAAATTTAGTAAAGAGTTGCATTGATTTTTGTACATTTTATTTGAGTTTGACTATATTAATAAAAATTGTGCGTTTTTAAATGCTTTTGTGTTTTGCTTTGGTACCGAAACTGGTACCGAGAACTGTGAATTTTCACTGGTATCGTACCGAATACAGAAATTTTGGTACCGTGACAACACTAATCCATATACCAACAGATAATAACATTAGGCATTATAATCTGCTACTTTGAATACTTAGTCAATATTTTTGTCGCTGAAAAATTTAAAATGATTCCAAATACATAATTCCTCCATGTCTATATATATTGTCATAGTTGTGGTGTGGATGCTATTTTCCTATTTTACTGGATTGTTCTATTCATCTTTTCAATTTAGAAATCTTTTTTAAATAGTTATCATCTTGTTGTGAATGAGCCTAAACAATGTAAGTCAGAGGAAGATTATCAAACTAAAGCTTATAAATAACAAAAATACATAGCTGCCTGTGAAAACAAAGCTGTTAATTAAAAACTAATTCGAAGAATTAGATGAATTTCATTGCATTCCTGCCTTACAAGCACTTTAATAATGTAATTGTTTGTTTATTCATAACTGTTCCTCAGACTGAAAATGCAAATAAAGCACAGAAAGTTATCAAGCTGCCAACCAATCCACAAGCCAAATCAACGTGAACAGTAACAAATCACCATTCTATTCAATTCTGTTCTACTGTGTTGCGCTCAGATAATCCTATTGGATTCCCTGAGGTCACTTATCAAGTTTTCAGGCCCAGAGGGCTGATCTAATCACGCACGCTTTCATCCTTTTGCTTGCAAAAGGGAATCAGAAAATGGACACAAATCTCTCAGGCTACAAACAGGTGTATATAAATATGTGCAGGTCTGCGAGTATATTTGTATTATGTATTAAGTGTGCCTGGTGTTGTACCCTGTGATATTTTGCCTGGCCTAAGCTCGTACAGGGGCCATCTGGTCCGAGTTGGCTCTCCTGCAATGCAACAACTGATCCATGCCAAATGAGCGTGTCGTGGCTTGCATGGATGCCACAGACCAGTATGGCACAGTACGTTCAAACATACACGCGCATCCATTGTCCTGAGTCCGCTGTGTTTTGCCAAAGGCCAGTTTTGAGGGACTAAAGGCAACGAATTAGCAGCTATAAACTGTCATGCATCACACTTACAGCACATTAAAATAACACTAATACCTTTTGCTTACAGCGCAATGAAATAATGCATCAAACTGAACAGCAATATTCTTATGACACTGTGAAAGTGATGCTGATGTTTGCACATGGCTTTATTTATATGTGTGTGTGTGTGTGCACATACATCTGTGACCTGAGGAGCAATTCACAGGCACAGGCCAATGCACACACACAAAACGCTCCCTCATATGTCCATATAGATGTTAACAGGGCCATCCTGCAGGGTAAATGAAGTGAATGTTTTATGAAAACTGGTTAAGAGTAGAAATTACGTAAAGAGGCCAGAATATGTAAAACAGAGAGAGTTAGAGAGACTATACATACAACCTGGAACGGCAGATTTTTCTGTCTATTAAAGAGCTTTAAATGCAAATTATGTCTGTTTTGATTGGCTAAACTATTTGAATATGCTGGTGGTCACATGACGATTTCATATTTACACCGGCGTTTAGTAAGTTTCCTAGCCTGGGCCCGCCCATACTTCCTTTGACGCTACATTCATTTCGCGAGCAAAGTTAGTCTGACCAAGCTGCCGTTTTAGAGCATTTCTGTTCCCAAAAAAGTGGGAACCAATGAGAAACAAGCTCCCCCCCCGGCACGACTGACGGGTGTAAGGCGGGTGTAAAGCAATGACGTGTTGACGTGACGTGATGTTCGTAACCTTTCGACGATGCGTAATTGTTTGCTAATCTCTTCGAAAATAATCACTGAATGACTGTAAATACCAGCTACTCGCATATTAATCTGCCAAATCCGGCAGAAATCGCTTGACGACATTTTCCTACTGCTTTAATGAAGCTAGCTACAATTGTTTACAGTGGCTTCAGGTTCCGTCGCTATGCATACGTCATCGGAATGAGTGCTCTGATTGGTTGTTGATTCATCCAGTAGTATACAGAGGCTGGACGCAGGTTAAGCCCGCCTCCCAGAAGGCGGGTAGTAAGGTAGCTTGGCCAGGCTAAGCTACTTTGAGCTTTAAAGTCGCGGAAGCCAGGCTATAAGTTTCCATCAAGGACTGAGACACTTATCTAGATCGAAACACATTCTGTGACAAATGAAGACTGTTTTGCCTCTTTTTCTCCTGACAGTAAGGGTGTGTTCATATTTGTCATGTTATGTTCAATTAAAATTAAGTCTGGTGTGACTGCAGGTTCATTTAAGTAAGTGTAAACACACCAAACAAGCAGACCAAGACCTCTAAAAAGCATCGGTTCACTTTCAAATGAACTCTGGTGTGGTTAAAATGAAATATGAATACAACATGGGCCAAATACTTCTAAACAAATCAAAAACTGGATGTAATGACAAGATGTGACGCCATGTGACATGATTTGACAATGCAGAACAAGTGGTGTATCCAAAGCAAGAGGGCAAACATTAAGCAACAAGGAGGTAATGTGCTTTTAATGAGCTCTTTGTAAATTTGCATGTGGCTAAAATAAAACCACATATGCAACAATGTGCATGACTAGTTAGTCCAGCAGACAGCATTAAGTGTATCTGACTTAAAGCGCCACTGAATAGACCGATCGGTGAATAGGTACTTAGATGTACCTATCGCTCTGTACAGCACAGCTTTATGTCAAGTACACCTATTGTTTACTTACTAACTGTATAACTTATGTAGCTTCAATAAGGCTTTGTTCTATATTTTATTTAATAGAGTGAAGAATATGTAATGTTATTTTATATTTGATTATTAATTTCTGTACATTAATTCCAATAGCTATCCTTAGCCCTCACTCCAAGCAGCAAAAACAGCCTGTTTAATAAGGAAATAGAAAACTACAGAAAATAGAACCTTAATGAGAAAAAAGCTAGTGAAAAGAGCTAGGAAAATCCACAAAATCCCACTCTAAAGCACAAAAGTGTTTTCTATAGACATATAGGAAACAATAAAGTGGCAATATAGCTTTTTTGAAATACATTTTGTTTAGCAAATTATCCAGCTGCTAGTGTATTTTGCTGAACTGAGCTCTAAAATAACACTGTTTTCACCAGCTGTTAAATACCGTCCGTCTTCATACATAATGGAGTGATCAGAAGCATTTCAGATTAGAAGACCTGCCATTTTGTCTGTCTAGCCATGATACTGCAAAACGAGAGAAGCACAGCAAACAGACATCCTTCTCGAGAATGTTACGCTCAAAATATCCGGGCATCGCCAGAGTCACGATTCCCAGAGGGAGTCGACTTCATGAGGTGCGAATTGGTGTGAAATCTCTGGCGGATATTATGCGAGAGATTATGACTGCACATCTAATGATGTCACGGCATTGCTGCGTTTAAATGATGGGGATTCCGCCGCTCAGTACACGTCCAGTTGCTTTGGATTAGGATTAAATTCACAAACTCATTAATATGCGCTGCACATGACGAGCTGTCTGTCAGAGTTTCACGCCAGCTAAGCTCTTCTGAAGGAGGTTTACTGCAGGACCACAGCAGATCAGAGAAGCTGAAGGTGTTTGGGGATTTTTATTGATCTACGCTTTATTTAAAGGTCAAACGTGTCACTTTTTGATGTTAAAATACTTCCTCAGATGAGTAGCCTATACACTGCAAAAAAAAAGATATATATATATATAAATATATATATATATATATATAGTGTTGCAATTGTTCTGTTTATTGTATAGATTACAGTCCCCTATTCATAATTCATAATATTAAATGACTCGGATAAGATTTGATTGGGAAATCCCTAATTGAAACATTATTAAATGAAGATCTATTTAATTTGGAAGAAAAATGACCTAAGATATTAACTGGTATTTTTGTTCATGCTTAAAAAAATGAAAAATATCTGTTAATTAGGTAAAAAAAGGATCTTGATTTTTTTTTTTCTCTCATTGGTTGTTCTTTTTTTTAGGGTAAACTAATTTAACTTTTGATAAACTTATCAGAAAATGTAATTTGATGAAAGAATATTTAGAAAGACGAAAGACATAATGTCCATATCTTCAACCTAATGATTAAAAATACAGGTTGGTAATTGAATGGTCGCAGGTTTGAACCCACAAATGTTGATCCATTAGCTGTTACCATTGTGCGATTAGGCATAACACTAAACCGAGGAATTGTCAGCGTAGTAAGACTATCGTAAGTAGCTTTAGATAAAAGCATTTGCTAAATTAACACTTACACTTAGAAATGTCTGTTCTTCTGACTTTGCACGTTTCATTTTATGAATTCAGTTCTGAAAGTATTACGGAATCATGTTTCTCTAAACCAAGGTCATGTGCAGTTCTTTGTTGGCTTGTTCAATGTCAAGCTAATTCCTTCTCTGTCTATCAGTAAAACACTTTCAGGACTGCAAGCTCTTATTTGCACACACTGACATCTCACTTGAAACCCCTGGGAAAACATACAAAATCTATTTTTCTGAACAGCTTCTTGTGCTGAATTAAGGAAGACAAAATATATTTATTACATAAAAAGCTTTTTTTTTTTTTAGACAGCAGCCATTATCTACTGTGGACAATGTCACCTTGAAACGTATTGGTGTAAATATAATATACATCCCGCTAATGTGACATGCTTAAAAAAGCAACACATCTAATCTGATGACATGCCATGTGTTTTAAATGAAAATCCCTGACATAGGCGAAACATTATCCCCCGAATGCAAGCAAACACACACACACACACACTTTCTGGTAGACCTTGTTTGACACATGGATTCAAACTTTCTCCCTGCCTCTTATATCATGCACTATTTATAATGTGCTCTCCCTTTCTGAATTATTGATAATACCATACCTTTTTTTTTTTAACTCAGTAGTTCACTCAAACGTTGACAAACACACACATATAAAGCTAGGAGATGAGGGTCTTCATAATTGGTGCAATCATTAAATAAAAAATAAAATAAAATGAAATAATAATTTTTTTTGTAAACATTTTAATAAAATCAAAAACAAAAAAACAAAAAAAAATAAAGAAATACAAAGTCTATTTTTGGTCCATTTTTGCACATACATTTTGCACCTGAATTCTTAACAATACAATGCAATGTAATAATACATACAATTTATAAAAAATATTTAATAAAATTTATTTAATTTATTTCTTATTTTTTTCTGATTTGGCTTGACGTATACTCTCAAAATAAAGTCTTCAAACAAAGCCTAATAGTAAAGCTCTGATTGTGTTTACATACTAACATACACAGCTGTACTATCTAAGCCACTCAATTTAATACCAAGATCTAAATTCAAACCTTTCCAAAGCTTCTTAAAGATTTACAATGAGAAAGAAATTCAGCTTTATGTGACTTAACATTGACATTTATGTGCTGGTATTTGATTTATCTGGCCTTTACTAATGTTCTCAAGATGTTAGCACAAACTTTTTAGTTAGACGCTACTCGTTTAGAATCTTTGTAATGTAAACAGCTAAACGTTTGCTCAGAGTACACTCAGATGAAATGTTCTCATTGCATTAGCAAAACTTTCTTCAAACATATTTTTGTTGACTGGATTTCCACTTCAAGCAATGAGCACAGTGTGAAATACATTCTCCCAAAAAGACATGATCTTCACTTTCCTCCCCCTTTATCATGAGTAAGAAGTCAAGCTCACAGCAGGCTGATGAATCACAACCACTATACCCATGATGGGAGCTCCCGGATTCATTTTTATCATTACTACTACTACTACAACACCCACCAGCACATCCTCTAAACTGGAAGTGGAAACACAATCCTTCTCTGCAGCGTCTTTTTTAGAGTAATAATAACCATCACTGTTGCAGTGCAGCATCTGGACTGCACATATATCTATATGCAGCAGTTCAGATCAGTGTCGTATGAATTTATGAGCAGTTAAAATCCCCCAGTTCACAGCTTGGCCTGACTCATGCATCTCAGAGCAGGTTTCTCCGAATAATCGAGTGATCTCATACCGCCGGCACAGACGGCATCTGCAGAGAGCGCTTTGCAAAGCCACTTGATGTTTCGGACCACAAAATTCCTGAAGTAAAGCAGTAAAGGCTGGAATTGGTAATAATGGGGTAGATGTTTGCGTCATGTTTGAAGGAGAGCTCTGGAATGAGCATTTCGGAAAACAAGTGAAGCGAAACATGGCTATCACAAGCAAACGCTGATGAAAAACGATCTCTTTCTCTCTATCTCTCTCTCACACACACACACACACACACACACACACAAATCCACATAAAAATAAATGACACTGACACAGGCTATCAAATCAGAGAGAGACAAGCAAATAGTACTGATCTTTTTCTAAGAAATAAAGAAAGGAGAAATTATGCAATTTTTTTAAAAAGAAAAAAATAGTAAAAATTATAGAAATTAGACTTTATTATACTACATAACCACAAAAAAGAAAATATTCATAACCATCGGTTATATATTTTACAGTATACTATAGAAATATATGCATTGTAAATTATTACAATTTTTTTTTTATTGTTTTAATAATTTTAGATTTTGTACGTCCATGCACATTTTTACTATTAATAATAAATTTATCACATATTATTTAAATTAGTTTTTATAGAAATATCTTAATAAAATGTAAATAATAAGCTATTTTTAAATATTACACTAATGATAAATGGGGTAATAGCATGCATAATTGTCAGGAAAATACAAATAAATTACATCGTTTTTTTTTTTCTCTTGTTTTTTACATCAAGTTTAAGATATAAAACGCAGCACAAACTGCAGTGAAACGTCATGATTCACAGAACAAGCACAACCGCCTTTCCACATGATAGCACATCCAAACAAACATGCAAACATGCACAATCACACATCTGAAAACAGCATCTTAAACAAATTCAAATGAAGCAGTCTGGCCCACAGTGTGAGGATAAATGATGCATTATGAATATCTAGGTCTGTGATTTAAAAATACACACCACCTTTTCCCCCGTGCAGCTGTTTTGCTCTGAAGAGGCCTGTAAAACGGCAAACTCAATCTGAGCTCAAACCCACCAGAGCGCAAACAAAATCAGCCAATTGCCACTTACGGATAAAAGAGGATTATAATATTTATCTGATGTGGAGTGCCCATAAGAGTCGTTTTGCTAAATAGATTCTTTCAGACTAATAAAAAAGTGATTCAATAACTCATCTGAGTAATCAATGCAATACTGCATACTAAAGTTCACACTGCAGAAAGTGTGTGAAGGCATGCAAAATGCAACAAAATGTTTTAAACGGTAGCATGCTACAATTTTTCCACATGAGATCATCGTTTTATATGTTTAATTCAGCAAGGTGAGTCACTGTCTCGCTTATAAATGAAAATTTTGCTCTCTCTATTGAAGTAAAATGCATTTTTGCAGTACAATAGTACTGAAGCACAGCAAAGGTGATGAAAGTGTAGCTGATATTACTTCTGGCATTTAAATATGTCTGTTTATTACGCTTTAAAATAAACTATGCCAGTTACAGGGTTTTATTTAGGGTATATTTGTTGTGTTGCAGTTACTGCAAGTGTCTGTCACCCTAATTGTGTTTCTGCCATCTAGGCCACATGCTGTTCCCATATTATTCAGACCTATTTTTCGTTGCCTGATATAAATAAATATGTGGCAAATATGACGAGGGCCTCTAGAGGCTTCATCACGGGTTTGGAGAGAAGTTTCAAGAATCTGTGTTTGTTCAGCTCAACATAGTTCCTGCTATATAATAAGATTAATAACTAGCAGAAAGATGTTGCGTTATAAACAAATATAAGTAATGAAGTCTTGCTTGGTCAAATTATTTGCTAATAAAATTACATACAACACACAAGCATCAGGTGAAAATGGGGTCTTATTCAGTATTTTTGTCCTTTTTTCTGAGTAAAAAAGTCTTGTCTAATCCAATTTTGCCACTCAGGTCAATTGATCATGTATTAAAGAATGTTTAGACGTTTTTATTGAAGAACTAGATGAAACTATTGATTGCGACAATGATTTTTGCAGTGTGCCTACTGTTTGGCACAGCCTTCGCACCAAAATAGATCTGTGCCTTAAAATGCTGTCTGTGTAGGCAGCTCACTATGTAGGTGTTCACTTTAAACATGTCGAAACATCAGTCTAGATACCATGTTGCAAAAACACCCTAAGCCAGCCGAAAGTGCTTGGCTGGACTGCAAAGTACTTTGATCTTATTTTCAGTAGAAATATCTAAACAATCAAGATACGCTTACTTGAGAAACAAAATGACTTCAAGTTTAGGTATTATATTCTGAAAATCTCAAAATTGAGTGAGTAAAATCTAGACTAATAAGTAGCAATGGGGAAAGAAAATAATTTTTTAGACCCAACTAAGAGATACTTTAACTGTTTTAAGAATAAACCCACTTGATTTTCCTACACAGACTTAATTTCTTCATTTCTTATGTAAATGCATAAGAGTTTAAATACTTGAAAACATGACAACAATAAGTAATTCTTTTTTTTTTTGGAGACCATCTTGGTCTGTTTTGATGGTTTTTAATGAGTTTGCGGCATGTTTAAGCCGAGAAACCAGCTGGCTGATCATCTAGACCAGCTAAACACAAGTCTGGCCAAGCAAAGAGACCAATAAATCACCTTAGACTGGTTTAAAGCAGTGATTTTCAGCATGGTCAGAGCTAATCAATTTCAAAATGATAGGGTAAGGCTAGTTAAATCTCTAACATTAGCCTATACAGGAGCATCAGTGTCACGCTGGGTCAAACTAGTCAGCGGAAAAGGTCAGATGAGACATACATCATAAGAAAAACAAGAAGAAACTGCTGCCGAAATCCTTTAAAGTCAACATTAAATCAAAACCGTAAAGTAAAATAGGTTGCACATGCCCTTTCATGTTAAATGTAACCACTTATAATCATAACAATGACAACAGATGATATTCTCTTAAGATTTTCCGCTAACGATGACTCCACGCTCTCTTCGTGGCAGCTGTGTCTATGGAAAGACTGAGTGAGCTCATAAAACAATGCAATACTTCCCTGAAAGCTTGTTATTACTGCCATCATTCAATCAGGCCTGATTTGCATATCAACGTGCTTTCTAGGTGAAAAACTCTCCCAGCTGTTCTCTGTCATGACAGAACTTTTCAGCACGGCTAACAGGGCAGGGTCAACTTAGCTGGCCTCTGAATTAAGTAGCCTAAAAGCGATCAATGAGAATAATTTGCATGAGGATCGTTACTTTATTGGAAGGAAATGAAACCGTCTGTCCGCTAACGTCCTGTTGACCTGAGGGGCAGCGAGCCATTTGATGGATTTTAGCTCAATGTCGGTGAACAACTTCAAAGATATCAGGACAGGTGATACAAAGGTCAATTTCACAGACTGAGAGCTTATAAAACAGATGAGGGTCTGGAAAGACTCTCTCAATATGATGTATATCCATATAAAGATTTTAATAAGCTATTGGAGAACACGCTGAAGTATCTGCTTTCATTTTTTAGAGCTTCACAACTAAAAAAAGTAAAAAATATAAGATTATAAATGAGTAAGGATACAAAACAATACTCTGCATTAATGCAATTTGAAACCCTTGAAATATGAATAATCACATACCGATTTAAAAAACATTTTGGTTGAGAATATCTGTGTGAATGTAATGACATTTTAATGAATTATCAGGAAATAGTTGTCATTTTTATCATGTCAAACTATTAAAAAAAATAATGATTTAAATTGACCTTCTCTTTGCACAATCAATATACAATGTTACAGATAATCTGCCCCCTCTAAGTAGCATACAGAATTACCATCTTCATCTAATATTATGTACAATATCATATTATGTAATCAATGTTTTTGATAACTGAGAACTGTATCATAATATGCCTCCATATCATTTCCTAAACTAACCCCTCTGCCATCATTGTATCTGAAAATCGATATGTACAAGAAAAACCTAGTACAGCTGCAGGAATTAAAGACTAGTCTGACAACAACAACACCACAACAACGCTGACCTACACTTTTCCAGAACATGACAAAACAATGTACCCAATGTAATTTAAGACTTAGCTTGGTTGGATTTTTTTACTTTAAGTGAACTAGTCCTTTATTGATACTGAAAGGTAACAATTCTCAGATGAAATCCTGCCAAACCACAATTCTATAGGAAACGATGAGAGATTGAGCTGCTGAAACAACGCTATCAAATATTCACGACCAAGGACCTAAAAAATGCACAATCATCCGGATTAAAAAAAAGTCTTGTCTTACCTCAGTCAGGTGAGGTGTAGGGTTGAATCCGCACATGTTGCAGACTTGGGTGTGGCACTGGGTGCAGAGGTTGTAGTTCGGGGTCTTGGCGGGATCTCCAATGTTTAGCTCAGTCTTACACAGTGGACAGGACACTTTGGGCTTTGAAGAAACTTCCTGCCGTGGTGGACCTGGCTGGGCTGCGGGTTTAGCACCTGCTGCAGGACCCGGACCAGGCCCAGGGGGTCCCGGTTGCTTCTGCGGGGGTTTGGGGGAGGAAGGTGGTTGGGCCGGTGGTGCAGTTTGCACTGGATCCACAGATATCAAACTGCTGGCCTGGTTCAAGAGAGAAGCGCCGAAACCGAAGAGTTTTCCGAAGGGCTGTTCTGGCGGAGGAGGTTGACGGGATGGGGAACTTCCGGCGCTGCGAGTCTGGTCTTGACGCGGGGCTTGAGGCTGGAATCCGGGGCCTGAACGGGATAGGTCAGGCTGGGATGGGGCTTTGGCCATACCTGGAAGAGGAATGGCACCTGGAGCTGGGGGCTTGCTCTGAGGGGCAGCTTGAAGGACGGTCTGCTTCTTAGCTTCTGGGGGCGGCTGTGAATGAGGTTGCGGCTGGGGATGGGAATGAGGTTGGGTTTGAGTTTGGGGTTGGGGTTGGGGCTGGGTCTGTGGAGGAGGTGTGGGTTGGGATACAGTCTGGGGAGGAGGTTTACTGGGCTGGGACGGCGAGTGGATCTGCTGTTGGCTTTTCGACCGTGGTGTCTCCATGTCCATCCCCAATGCCCTCTGCATTTGACAATTCAGACACAACCACTCCTGCACCTGGGAAAGACAATGAACAATTTATTGACTATGTAATAAAATCAAAAGACTACCCATGAAGAATATCAATGTGAAAAAGATGAAGAGGATTGGGAGGAGAAGAAAAGAAAGTGAACTACAAAACAAGACATATCAGCCAGTTTCTTGCAATAGTAGAAGCTGCTGACTAGGACGTGAACAAATCCTAGCCACAAGTATTTGACTTTCATGTGTGACTTGTGTTACCGCTTATAGCTGTATTACAATCTCACAGCGAATTACAGCAACTTACACTGAAGGTGTAAGATCAGGGTGCCTATTTTTTTAGCTACAACCTTCGCCAATAACCCTGCCTTTATGCTTCAAGTTACCCTGAAGGCCTTGATTAGCTGGTTAAGCTTCCTGGAGGGCCACCTTTCAGAGTCTTCATTAAAGCTTTTCAAAAGAAAACCTGCCTGGAAATTTTGATTAACCCTAAAGACACTGATTAGCTGGTTGAGGCATGTTTATTAGGTTGGAGCTAAACTACCTTCAGGGGCAAGATTGGACACAAACATACCTAGAGAGCACAGTATAATAGATACTGTGTATAAAGAAAATCTTTCAAGGTAAATATTAATAACAGACATTCCTTTAAAATCATATAAACTCTTACATTTAAAGGTAACATCTTTGAAGGGAATAGGGTATAGGGATGACCACTACAGAATAGGAAACAAAGGTTTTGGGTGTGCCCTTTTTAGCCCATGTAGAACTCTATAGAGACCATATTGCAAGTTTTACAAAAAACACTTAACCTTTTTTATACTTAATGTGTATCAAACTAATATATAGCAGTATACTAAGAAATACAGCAGCAACAGAACTGCTCATTTGACCACTGGAACAAGAAATGAGTCCACACCAACAGCGCTAACTACCTAACTGACAGAGCTAGCACAATTACTTCATAATCTATGACAGAGATGTGACATGCGGCCCCTGATAAATAGGATTCACTAATAGGATCAAAAGGCGCAACTGACGTCCGGTCAGAACATCTGATTTCATAAATGGATTATAACCATACGAGGGGTTTGATGCTTAGTATATTAGCCTGTCTGGTGTCTGTCTGCTCTTGCGATATTTGGAACTGACGTGTTGAGACATGAAAGCTGACATGTCGGATTTAATATAACTGACCGACAAATCATATCATACAAAACAGTAACATCTGACAGCTCGACGGACACGATATGACACTGGTTACTCTGGGAGGGTTTCCCTTAACAGCTAGGAGAGGACACAGAGATATGTGTGCTAAACAGCCTCCTACCAAAGCTTAAAGGCCCATGATTGTAATCGATGCTGATAAAACAGTGCATGTATGCCAAATTGTGCCAAAGGTGGAGTAATAAACAAAAGAGCAATAAAGTAAATACTTAACACTGAAGGATATTGATGCCTCAAGCTGAAAGAAAGGCAAAGGAAGGGTAGTTTAAGAATAGGTTTAGCATGATTTGTTTGCAGATGTCACTTTGCATCTAAAGCAAAGGCATACAAACATTTGTCAACGTGACCTAAGGGTATAAAATTGTCCAGTTTTGTATTTTATGTTTAGTAAAGTTGTGTTGAACATGACACTGGATCAATGATGGTGGTGCTGACATTCATGAGCTGTCAAACAAACATTTCTTTCTGGTCAAGGTGAATGTGTGTAGGAATGTGATAGACACAAACACACCTCCTCTCAGGTTAAGATGAGATGGCTGTCACATTGGGTCAGGTGTGATAACTGATGCCTGTCTATACCACACCAGTGCTCATGTAACATCCAATGACATCATGACAGCGTGTCTCATTATTGACCATACTCACAACAGGCAAACTCCTTTCACCAACAGTTCACCCCCACGAGAAAAACAGCCATGTGCAAACACCTGACATGGTATATATATACCATATACTGTCCACCGTATTATACACTACAATTCAAAATCATATGTGGTCAGCAAGATTCGTTTATGAAAGAAATTAATAATGGATGCATTAAAAGGATCAAAACTGGCAATAAAGAAATTCATAATTTTTCATTAAAGGTGCCATAGAGTGAAAAAATTGAATTGACCTTGGCATGGTTGAATAATAGGAGTTCAGTACATGGACATAACATACTGTGAGTCTCAAACACCATCGTTTCCTA
>JAUCMS010000012.1:5547756-5558148 GCA_032357445.1 Enteromius radiatus | reverse complement strand
TAAAATATTAATATTAATAAATACTATGTATACATATCAATGAAATATTCAAAAATGCCACTGGCCAGCTATTTATTATAGAATATTATAGAATTACAGAAGATGCCACCCATGCACATAAACTGCTTATGGTGCATATATTTAGTATTAAATGTGGTAACCAATTTATGTATGCTCCCTAGGCACTTTTATGTAATGATGGAAAAACAGAATAAAATCCAAACATCAGAAAATTATAAAAGCCATCATCCATGTGCTTGAAAAAATCCATATGGTGCATATATTTAGGATTACATATGGAGCCCAAATAACGTGAAAATGCTGCCTGGGCAAATTTGTGTAATGGTGGAAAAAATAGCATGAAATCTCTAGGGCCGTGTGTGTGTATTCTTTGTGTCTGTGCTGTGATGAGTGTGTTGTAGCCCAGATGGCCCTACACTCAGTTTCCGCTGTCATCCTCACGATGAATCCACTAGATAGCGTGAAAACCAGAAGACGTGAGACACTCAGAGCCAAAATGCAGGACCGATCTATTAGGTTTCACGTTTCAGTCAAGTCACAGATTTCCAAAGAACTCGTGGAGTGAGGAGAATGCATGATGTTCGTATTCTAGCGTCATTACCACTGGGTATTCATAGGGAACAGTGCTTATGTGCCAAACAAGCGCGATTATTTTTAGCTTCCCGATCAATTTTTTTTTTCTACATTTCCCCACAGTCCCCCAGCCCGTTCTCTCCTCTGATCTTCCACTGGTTTTCTCTGGCAGTAGGAATGGGAGATCATTGCAGAGACAGAGCGGGATCTATAAATAGAGGATCAGCCAATGGCAGAGTGGAACCGCCTCCTGTATGCTGGTGGGTGACTACTGGAGTGTGTCAGCGCCACTTTCTCTTTCCTTCTATCATTCCTTCCCCCTTCCCCACCCTGCTATTTCTCTGTCCGTATATATCCCTGGTTCCTGCATCCCACTCAGTGCTGTTGCCATCATGTCAAGCCTCTCTCTCTCTTTCTCCAGGTGTCTGTTGCATAGTGATCAGATGGCCGCTCTTTTTCCTCTTCACCAGCTGTTCTTGCTTCTTGTCTCATGTTCTCTCTGCTTTGTTCTCCAAGAGACATTTAGAGTTCAGCTTTAAACTGATATCTTTAACCAAGTCACTACTGGAATACAACATAGAGCGACAACTCAACATTATCTACACAGTCAGCTTTCTTCTAAGCAGCATACTAACTGAAATGACGCCTCATAAGCCATCAATTTGTAACGCTCTATATACAGTAGGCAGTAACTCACTGGATCATAAAAACATGCATCTACACAATCTACACTACATTTAAACATAATAAAAAAGATTTAAAGGGATAGTACACCCAAAAGCGAAAACATTGGTTTAAAAACTGCAGTAGGCCAATAGGACTTTGTGCAAGAAAGAATTAATTAGTTTTATTTAGCAAGGATAAATGAAAAAGTGAATTTGTTTTTAAGATTATTCAAAATAAATTGATCTTTTCAAAGGAAAAGAAAGTAATGGTTTCAACAAAAATGTTAAGCAGCACAACCTTTCAGTATTGACGATAATAAATGTTTCTTGAGCAGCAAATTACGATATTATAATGATTTCTGAAGGACCATGTGATACTGAAGACTGGAGTAATGATGCTGGAGATTCAGTTTTCCATCACAGGAATAAATTACATTGAAAAATATTAAACCAGAAAGCAGTGCATTAAAATTGCAATAATAATTTAAAATTTTACAGTTTTTCCTGTATTACTGATCAAACAAATGGGCATTAGATATCTTTTGAATTATTACAAAAAGGTTTTTTACCCACATTTTTGTTCAATTTCACACTTTGGATATAAGCTGTCATGACATATTGATGACATTTGGGTGACCAGATATAATTACTAGATAAATGCATAATCAATCCAGGTGTTATTTAATGATTCCTGTGATAATTCACTAAATTACATGTCTTCCAGCAGCACAAGATCTAGTAGGAAAGCTTGAGACTGTTAATTCTCAGCGAAGTGTCAATTACACATCACACAATATGAACCTTATTTCTAACAAGTTCTTCCATGTTCCCTTCGTATAAGCCAGTGAACTGCTTCCACTGGTATATTGCTCACCCCTACTCAACATTTAATAGCCTGTCATATCACAACGTCTCCGTTTTTCACTAATAAATTTATGCTTGGCTCCAGCTTGATTCCCAAAAACTCTAATTTAAACAAATCTGGGTTCAGCTATTATTGCCATATTTCTATTTTGTCGAGATCTCTAGTAATTTAAACCATATGCTCATAAAGCATCTGCTCTTACCGCACTTGAACCCTGAAATTACACGCCAGAAGACATATTTCCCATCATTTTGTCACATGTAGCTGGAACTGACAGCAGAGCTGTTAAAAACGCTGAGTTAGTGCTGTATGCTATGTGCTGCAGCATCAGTATAAATCAAGACTGTCTCAAAGCCACTTTGTAGTGTCCACCATCCAACGGGAGCCCAATTAATTCAATCCAGTCTTTATACAGCACAGCAGGGCTCTAAAACTCCCCCGATCGAATTTCTAAAGATGAACCCTTTTGTGAAAAATGTGGCATTTTGCTAGACAAATGATATATCTGTATATCCAAGATCATCAGTTTCAGCTGCTGAATGACTACACTACCTGGATGTCAGTGTTATTTATCATTTCATAGAAGCTTTTTAATCCCCAAAACTTTTTTTTTCCACACAATGGTCGTTCAATAAATGACTTGTTTTACAGACCTGCAATGTATTTTATTCTCTCTAAGTTCACTTCCACCTGCCACACTTTCTTTATACAACCTTTTTAAATCAGTGAGGTTTTTTTCTATTTAATACTTCTATTCAGCAAAGAAATATATGCATGTATACAATATATAAATACAAACATGTGCATGTATATATTTAAGAGAAATGTGTTGATTATATATTAAATATACACTGCTCAAAAAAAATAAAGGCACATCCTAGATCTGAATAAATGAAATATTCTTATTAAATACTTTGTTCTTTACATAGTTGAATGTGCTGACAACAAAATCACACAAAAATTATCAATGGAAATCAAATTTATTAACCAATGGAGGTCTGGATTTGGTGTCACACTCAAATTGAAGTGGAAAAACACACTACAGGCTGATCCAGCTTTGATGTAATGTCCTTAAAACAAGTCAAAATGAGGCTCAGTAGTGCGAGTGGCCTCCACGTGCCTGTATGACCTCCTGGGCATGCTCCTGATGAGGTGGAGGATGGTCTCCTGAGGGATCTCCTTCCAGACCTGCTTCCAGCTGGAGGATGTTGCAGGCAGCAGAACGTTCTCCATGGCAGACACATGCGCATTTGTGGCCTGCTGGAGGTCATTTTGCAGGGCTCTGGCAGTGTTCCTCCTGCTCCTCCTTGCACAAAGGTGGAGGTAGCAGTCCTGCTGCTGAGTTGTTGCCCTCCTCCACATCTCCTGATGTACTGGCCTGTCTCCTGGTAGTGCCTCCATGCTCTGAAAACTACGCTGACAGACACAGCAAACCTTCTTGCCACAGCTCGCATTGATGTGCCATCCTGGATGAGCTGCACTACATGACCCACTCCATCTCATTCTACAGTACCACTAGAGTGAAAGCACCGCCAGCAATCAAAAGTGACCAAAACAACAGGCAGAAAGCACAGGAACTGAGAAGTGGTCTGTGGTCACCACCTGCAGAACCACTCCTTTATTGGGGGTGTCTTGCTAATTGCCTATAATTTCCACCTGTTGTCTCTTCCATTTGCACAACAGCATGTGAAACTGATTGTCAATCAGTGTTGCTTCCAAAGTGGCCAGTGTGTTTCACAGAAGTGTGACTGACTTGGAGTTACATTGTGTTGTTTAAGTGTTCCCTTCATGTTTTTTGAGCAGTGTACTTATATATAATCTGAAATATAAGAATATAACTATATAAATGTATATACATGTAAGTATTTTCAAGATATATACTGTATGTATATCTTTATATACTGTATACTTTGTATACAGTACACACACACATATATTACTGTTTAAAATACTCATACTTAATACTTATACTTTAAATACAAAAGTTATTTTAAAATGCGATAATTTTTTAGAATATTACACACAATATTTTACTTTATTTTAATAGGCTGTTTGAATGGTAGTGTATGTTAGCCCCTATGCTAAATTAGATGGTCTATGAAAGATATGCCATCAACTCTAACATGCAAAATTACTGACAGCGAGGCATCTTTATGACTGGCTAATGCACACGAGCTGCATTCAGATTCAGAGCCCAGAGGTGTCATGGAAACAAATGTGTGATTTTAGGACATCTATTTCAGTGCAATCTGCCAGGTAGTAGAGGCATTGTAATGAGTGGTATTAAAATAAATGCTACGGGTAGATTTTAACAGGTTCACCTGAAAATGAAAATTCTGTCATCGCTTATTCACCCTCATGTGGGTGTAAATATATTCCTTCATATCAAGCTCCAAAAAGATATTTCTGTAATAGATTTGTGTGAGGAACAATAATCTTCTGTTGTTCTCAAATCAAATACAGCGCCACTGATATCAATGACATTGTTCCCACAAATGGTGCCATTTTTCTAGTCAATAATGACTTAAATTTTGATACGATTACACAAAGCTATAAAATGGCTTTAGAAGATTTGAAACTGAACACACAAGTAATACAGTGCTGCCGTTTTATCATCTTGGAGCTTGACAGTTTTATTTCTCTTTCAAGATATTATTTCATTTTTGGGTGAACTATCCCTTTAAGATTTGACTTGCTGTTTTTGGCTAAACTCTGATGATCCTGATGATCGAAGGTTTACTGTTTATTTTGTGAAAGCTGATATGCTGCTAAAATATAAAAAAATATATATGTAAAGAATGCATCTTTGCTGAATAAAATTATTAACTTCTTTCAAAATGATAAAATAACTGACCCCAAACTTGTATTTCATGCTGTTATTTATCAGGACAAGTGACGTTACTAAATACTGAATGTGTGTTGATAACCACAACCATTTCTGACTTATTTTCTATAAATGGTCTCAAGTGGCTGGAAAGAGTAAGCATCTACTTATACCACAGCTCTCTGAATCAGTGATTGTCTGTCTGTGCTGTTCTTCAACCCTTAATAAATTGCCCTTGCCTCCTAAATAGGGGTCTGTTTTGCATTTCCACCCCTTAAAGGTATAGTTCACCAAAAAAAGAAGGTGTATGTGACTTTCTTCTTTCAGACAAACACAGTTAAAGATTTTTTAAAAAATGTATCTATATATATAAAACCTCAGACTGTTTTCGTCTGAAAGAAGAAAGTTCTATACACCTAGGATGGCTTGGAGGTGAGTAAATTATGGGGTAATTTTCATTTTTAGGTGAACTATTCCATTAATGGCTTTGATGAAGAGCAGAAGAGCAGATCCCCAAAAATCACTTTAGATCCCCCTCTATGCTGATCTTCTACAACCCCTTCTTTCCGTCCCTGTCCATTGCCTAATTTACACTTGCAGGATTTAACGCACCACAAGCTATTTGCACCTTTGAGCAACATCCTCAAACACGCTCAAACAATCTCACCCTCACACGCTCAGCCGTGCGCCCTCTCGCTCTCCCACACACACATTTCTGAACATTGGCTCTGTCTTTCCACTGCATCCTACACGCAGAAACACAGAGAAAACGCAGGCACACATTCCCATTCGCCCCAGAGGACTCTCTTCTGAGCAGTTCCAGGTTGTGTGTAGTGTGTGTCCTGAGTACGAGCCAGATGGAGGCCGAGGCCGAGCGTAGGATTCATTACCAAGAGCTTTTTATTTAACACATCTCGCTTTCTCTCCTCCAGAATTCTAACAGTAATGGTCATACTTTATTGGAAAAGCACTATTTGGACTGCAATGTTCACTCTCTTTTGCTGTCGTTATATCACACTGTTTTCATATTCAGACTCAAACAGGAATAGCTCTCTCAAGCAACTTACGACATGATTTAAGTCAAGCTGATACACACACACACATTACTGTTATGTTATATTATGGGGGATTCTGTTAAGCTTAATTCAACAAGGTTGCATTTATTTAATCAAAAATAAATAAAACATAATAGTAAAAATTGGATTCAGTAATCCAAAATAATAAAAATAAATTTTAATAATGCTGCACGATTTTGGGGAAAATAGGACTGCAATTTAAAAAAAAATCCAGGGTTGCTGTGCTCGTATGACTGCATAATTTAGCCAAAATATTGTGATAATATCTAAATTGTGCTATAAAATAATAATAATAATAATAATATACAAATTACTAAATAAAAACTAAATAAGCAAAATAAAAGTAAGTAAAATAAAAAAACATTAAAAAATATTATTATTATTTTATTTCACAATATTTCTACATTTTAAAATGTCCTAAAATCAAACTTTTATTTTGATGGGAAAATACAGGGAGTTAAATTGCAAAATATTATTAGAGTCAATTTGTATTTGAATTAGTGCTGTCAAATGATTAATGAAAATAAAATTTTGTGTTCACATAATATATGTGTTTGTACTGTTTTATTCATTATAAATATGATAAATATTTATTTATTTTACATGTGTTTCTTTATTATAATCCATCAAAAATAATTGGAATGTATTTTAAAATACATTCTATTATTTTAAAATCAAGATGATTTTTCAGCATCATTACTCCAGTCTTTAGTGTCACAGAAATCATTCTAATATGCTGATTTGCTGCTTAATAATTTATTGAAAAAATGATTATTGGTATTGTTCATGTTCAATAGAGCAGAATTCGTACATTTCTGTCAGTTTTAATTCCATTTATTGCAATCTCGCTCAATTAAACTATTTCTTCATAGAAAAATCTTACTGACGACAAACTTTTGAACGGTGCTGTGCAACATTCAGTGCTGAACGAGCATGTCCTGGGATGCTTACCTCAGTGAGGTGAGGGTTGGGGTTGAATCCGCACTGGTTGCACACCATGGAGCAGCACTGTGTGCATTTATTGCAGTTTGGCTGGCCGTCTGTGGTGCCTGTCAGATCTGCGGTCTTGCACACCGGACAGAGCTTGCTGCTGGGCATAGGTGCGATCTGGGGCAAAGAATAGGGCGAGGTGGGAGCGCTGCTTCCGGGCGAGACGGGGTGCCCACCTTTGCTGCTCCCTATGTCCACCTGGAGGTTCCTCCGTGCAGCTTGACCCTGACCGGGTCCGTGAGGCTGCGACGGTGCCCCGGGACCGGGTCCTGCGCCCGCCGGACCCCCAGGTTTGGGTCCCATGCTTGGGTCTGTCTGATTAGGTTTGCCTTGGATACTGTGGGAGGGAAATAAAAGACATCGGTGTGTGAATTAAAGCAGGGGTGGTGTGGCATATGTTTGAAATCACTGATAGCTGAACACTTTGTTGAATCCATCTGCCCAGGGGATTCACAGGAGGAGATTTAAAGAGCTTTGTGCCGCAGCTTCCTGAGTAGTTTGAATGAGAATTGAAAGATAAATCAATGCAGCGGGGCAAATTCTGGGGGTGGAAGCAGACAGATTGAAGAGGACTTTTAATGCTTTTCCAAAAGAATCTGGAAATGTTATCTATGGTGACATGGGGTTCTTCAGCTAAACATATTTAATTGTCTTAAATGGTCATTCTTGAACTTTGATATAGAACACATGTTTAGTGGCAAAGTGACAAATCCATAGCTATTATAAATAGTCTGGATGTTAATGAACAAAAAACTGTTACACATGAATTTTCATTAGTGGTGCTTATGAAGACATATTGCTCTTACTCATGGTTAGAAACTTTCCAAAACAATTATACACTCAGTATTTATTATTATTATTATTACTACTACTACTACTACTACTACAATAATAACATATTTTGTATAATAATAATAATAAATGTTATGTTTTACAGTGTATAGTTAGTGTATAGATTGTTATAATAATACAATATTGTTTGTACAGTGTATTGTTATTAATACAATAAACTTAATATTGTTAATATAACATGTTATGTATTTACAGTATATTGTTATTAATATAAAACAATTGTATATAGTGGATCGTTATAATACTAATAATTATAAACACTCTTAGTGGTAGTGTTTATTATTATTATTACAATAACAATAATGGTTTGTGTAATAATTTATTGTTCTTATTATAAAAATGTTAAATATACTACTTCTACTAATAATAATAAAGCATGTAATGTTTTACAGTACATTACTATTAATTTAATAAAGTACAGCTTTGTATAGTAGATTATTATAATAATAAAAAATTATGTTTAAACTGTATATTGTTAATAATACAATACAGGTGTGCATGTTAAATAATAAATATTAATAATAATAAAACAAGTATAATGTAATTAATATAAATTAATAAATAAATGTAATGTAAATAAAACTTTTGTATATTGTAGATTGTAATAATAATCATAATCATTCAATGTTATGTTTTCACAGTATATATACAGTATATATTAGTCATAAATTAAATTAATACAAGTGTAGTGTTATAAACTATTTTTTACAGTAGTTTATCCAATTTTGGATTGGGAACATTAAAATAATTCATCAGTACCAGTATCGGTTACAAAAACAATATCTGTCAAATCTTTTAAAATATCAGATAACAGAAAGAAAGAAAAAGTTCTGTGCTCAGTGCATGAGGAAAGGTTTTGGCATTATTCGAAAAATGAAAAATAGTTGAATGACCGGATGCAGAAATTGACCGTGAAGGAGATCTCATAGGTGACTGAATACTTCAAAAAATCCTTTCAAAAGGAACCATTTTAGTGAAACACAATCACGCTTCCCGGCACAAAAATCTAACACATCTGCCACTGACGGTTAATCATATTGTTGTACTACATCATGCTAAAAGTTTTTTTTTTTTATGAGCACTTTCCATTTGAAGCCAGTACATATTTAAGCTGTGACTATATTTAAGCATTTAATCAATGTGCTCTAATGAGCTATTTATTGTTTTTCACTCACAAGAACTGTCAATGGTACATTTCAAACCATGATCAATAAACATTATACAATTCTAGAGCTGACATGATCCAATTTCATCCAAATGCCTTTATAAAACAATATAATTACCCAAGCAAGAAATGCTCAACGCGTGCCCTGTAAGATGAAATGCTTTAATATAAATGTGAGTTGTGGAGTCTGTCATAAAGAAACTTGTTATGATTGCATAACTGTTTTAGTCTACTAACATGTTGTTTTACTTATGATCAAATCTGAATCAAGCATTGCACTTAGTTCAAGCTTACTGCACAATTCCCAAAAATAACAATTCTGCTACTCACCCTCATGCCGTTCCAAACACATAAAACCTTTGAGGTCTTCAGAACACAAATTAAGATATTTTCAAGAGATTTAACCCTAACCCTAACCCTCTCCATAGACAGGAATGCAACTGACATGTTTACGGCCCAGAAAGGTAGTAAGGACTTTGTTAAAATAGTCTGTGACATCAGTAGTTCAACCTTTAATTGATAAAACTACGAGAACATTTTTGTGTGCAAAGAAATAAAAAATAATGTGGCATAACATTCAGCAAACACAGATAGAAATTTTTTTTCTGGCTTCCACCTCCGACAGAAAAACCTCACATTCATTATCGTTAAAGTTCTTTGTCTTTTGTTTCAGTTCCGTAATCGTCTGTCTCTGGACGAGTGCCGCTTTGTGGAAAGCCCTTATATGGAGCTGGTTTGGGCATGTATTATGCAAATTACTAACCTTGTACACATGGGCACTCACTTAGAAGACTCCAAATTCACTAACAGAAGAACAAATGTAAGAAGAAGCTCATGTCTGTACGCACATACGCTGTATGTGTGTATCAATACAAAAAACCATACGCAATAATTAATGAATGAGACCCAATGACTTTTGTGGCACTCTTATAAAAACACGTCAAAGACACGAAAGAGAAGAAATTGTTGAATGAAGTCATTATTTTGTATTTATTTGCACACAAAAATATTCTTGCAGCTTCATAAAATGAAGGTTGAACCACTGATGTCACATGGACAATATCCTTACTAACTTTCTTGGCTTTGAATGTGCCATTTGCATTGCTGTCTATGCAGGGACAGAAACCTCTCAGATTTCATCAAAAATTTCTTAATTTGTCTTCTGAAGATGAATGTCTTTGAAATGACAAGAGGGTAATTAATTAATGATAGAAATACAATTTTTGCTTTAAATAGTTAACTACACTACAAGCTACAAATTACAAATAGTACATATCTACATATAATTTAAAGGTGCCCTAGAATGCATTGAGAGAATATTTTAAATTGTTGTCTGATATGTACATAGAAGGTATGTAGCT
>JAUCMS010000012.1:5520687-5537106 GCA_032357445.1 Enteromius radiatus | reverse complement strand
AAGCGTTTGAAATGACTCAACATACCTGTTCATCGCCGGGCCGTGTCCGGCGCCCGTTCCCCCGGCAGGCGCTCCGTTGCTCGGCTTGAGGAGCTGTCCGCCGCCCGCTGGTGCTGAAATGGAAGCCGGGGCTCCAGCCGCGGGGACAGCGCCTCCCGGTTGCCCCGGCTGGCCCTCTCCTTCGAGGCTCGCTTCGTTCCCCATAGTCCCTCTGAGTGAGAGGAAGGAGAAAGACGAGATCTGCTGACGAGCGTCTTGTAGGGGTCTATTTAAAAAAAAAAAAACTGGGAGAAAACTCAGCGCAGCTCCTCTTCCGCCATCATCACCTACAATCAAGCATCCTGAGCGGAGCGCACGCGCGTGCGCCCAGCGGAAGGGCTCGACCGAGCACGCGCAGAGAAGGGAGCGTGCGGGGGAGCGGCATGAACGCGCTTGTGTCCTAGATCTACTACAGAGTCCTGTAGAATCCAGCCTTGGAAAAATGCATCGATTACTGACGGCATCTAATGCTGAAAAAAGTGGCATTTAATGAAGCAGAATACCGAATTATACTAAACTGTAACATTTAAAAAATAATTATTGTGCAAGCTAAAGAAGAAAAATACATAACCTGAAAATATTAAAATATATTCAATAAAATTCTAGAATAAAATTTGTTATATATACAGTGTGTGTATATTTATTGTATATGTGTATTTATTGTATATATTTTAATATATAAAAATATATTAGTATATCTATTAGATATTTATGGCCATGACTGTGTGTGTGTGTATATATATATAAATTAAATTAGAGAATAACAATTGTTTATATATACATATATGGAAAAACACTGACAATCTGCCTTGTAGCTGTAGCTAACCTCCCTGGACATGGACAGAAGAGCACAATTAATAAAAAAATTAGGATTTGTTTGAATGGATTGTTCGAATTAGACAACCCCCGATTAACTTTCAAACAAATTCAAGCTGATCTGCAGACACCAGGTTCAACAGTGTCAGCTCGCACTATCCAACGTCATTTGAATGAAAAGGAATGCTATGGTAGGTGACCCAGGAGAACATCACTGCTGACACAAAGGCATGTAAAAAAAAGCAAGACTGGAGTTTGCCTAAACTTATGTGGCAAAACCACAATCCTTCTGGGAGAACATACTGTGGACAGATGAGACAAAAGTAAAGGTTTTTAGTAAAGGACATCATGGCACTGTTTACAGAAAAATAAATGAAGCCTTCAAAGAAAAGACAGTGCCTGCAATCAAACATGGTGGAGGTTCAAATATCTTTTGGGGTTGCTTTGCTGCTTCATAGGGTGCAACATAGTGGCCAGTGTCAGAAACTTGCATCTCAGAGGTCCAGCATTTTGGGGGTTCTGTATGGAAATAAAAAAATTATCACGTGAGTAACAAAACATTTGCAACTGCAACAATTGGGTGCTAATATTTTTGGCGTGTGTGTGTGTGTGTGTGTGTGTGTGTTTATATTTATTAATTTATATAAATATACAATATGAAATATAAATATATGATGTTTAGGAGAAAACATTACATAACATAATCTACATTTCCCAAATTTCCAAGTAAAAGATTTTAAAGACCAGGGCTATTTATATATATATATATATATATATATATATATATATATATAATTATGTTTAATTTTGTGCATATATATGAATACACACACTCCATAAATATCTTCATTTAAGATTTTTTTTTAATTAAAAAGAAAAATGTATACTTTTGTCCCATACAGTGTCTTGTCAGCTATTGCTGCAACTATATATGTGTGACGAGGTTGCATCAGTCACCTTTAAACTATAGTGCATCAGAAGCACTCTTAATATTGTGTGATGTTAAGAATGCCTTTGAAGCAGAGAAAGTAAAATATTAAACATTTTACCCACATCCATACTGCAAAAATAGGGAACTGATTCTTTGCTGTGATCCTGTGCAGAACAAGTAGCCTGCTGCGAAAGAAAGAGAACATGCGAGTTCAGTGAATAAAGAAAGGCACAGTGTTCTTTCAAAGTCACCAGACCTCTCTTCCAGATGGAGAAATTGTCATTTCACACCCAAGAAGAGCTGCTCAAATCATCAATCAGTTAAATCAATACTAATTTTGACTCTATCCCAAGCTGTTTCACCAGACACTAAGACTGTGGCACTAATAGATGGCTGCTTCTTCCCTACAGCATAAATATCATATTCACCTGCATGAGGAGAATAATAACAAAAAAAATCTGCTTGCATTGCAAACAGATTGAAGATACGTTGACGCTTTTTCCCCTGAAGTTTTTCTACTCACATACACTACTGTTCAGAAACGTGAGGTCAGAAAGATTTTTAATATTAATAGCTTTTATTCAGCAAAAGTTTTAAATAAACTTTAACTTTTTAAGAATCCTGAAGAAATGCATAATGAATTCTGTACAAAATATTAATCAGCACAACTGGGTTTTACACTGACAATAATAAGAAATAAGCAGCAAATCAGCAAATTAGAATAATTTCGGAAGAATCACGTGATACTGAAGTGAGTGAGTATTAATTGCAATTACAGGAATAAATCATGTTTTAAAAAAAATATTTGAATAGAATATAGTTATAGTTATTTAAACTGTAATATTGCCATCAAATAAATGTGACCTTGAGCAAAAGAGACTTCTCAAAAACATTCAGAACATTAGTGTAGATGGACTAGTGGTTTCCACATTGGCCAGGAGAGATTAAAGGTTCATGCAAGTTCTTCAAGGCAAGCCTAGTTTAAAACCCTGAATGTGGAGGTCAGGTCCTCAGATTGAATGGTCTTCACTAAGAGAATAAAGCACACTACTGTCGAAGTTCAATACTAAGGGTTTTGTTCAAATCCCCAACACTTGGCTATGTATAATGGCAAGCACCACCAATTAAAGCAAGTATAAGTGATTGCAAGCACTTAGTTCCTTAAAGGAGTAGTACACACAAAAATGCAAACCAGATCATCCAAGAAGTAGAAAATTTAGTTTCTTCATCAGAACAGAGTTGTATAAATTTAGTATTCTATTACTTGCTCGTCAATGGGTCCTCTGAGGTGAATGGGTGCCGTCAGAATGAGAGTCCAAACAGCTGATAAAAACATGACAAGAATCCACAAGCAATTTACATCACTCCAGTAATTTAAATAATGTCTTATAAAAGCTGTAAAGGCATTATTGTGGAGTATGGTCTGGCAAGAAATTGCATTTAAAAATAAAACACCTTAATAATGAATTTGTTTTCTTACATCTTGGATGTTTTCATTTTTAGATGAGCTGTTTTTTTAAGTGTTACACCTTGCATAGCGAAAGCCAATCAAGAAGTGAGAATCTAGAAAAGTAGCACGGCCCACAATCCCATTTGATATATGCTTGGCAAAGTCATCCTCAGATTACATTAGAAGACACTGAACTCTTTACTTTAGCTTAAATGATCTGTAGGCAAAGTGAAAGTGCGTATTTGCAGAGTCTGTCCTCTCTGGCCTGTATCAGATTAACTCTAACTGAAACAGAGCTGACTGACTGGCACAGAGTTTTGGCATGGTGGCATACTCACTACAGCTGAGTCCTCTCGCAGGCCGCCTCCTGCTCACACAGCTGGTCTGCAATTATCTCTGTTTGCATGGGACCGAGACAAGCAAATACTGCATGGAAGTACATCGGCTGCAGAGATATCAACTTAAGTTTGTAACGTCTGGGCAAAAGTGAGCATTTATCCAGCTTAAGGTTGTCAGAGGGAGGTTTGTGGAGTTACATCAGAGTCAAGCACATGGTCTACTCTACACTATTAAACATAGGTTACTTGTTGACATTCATGACTCCATGAAAAACCAAAACTTCTTCAGATTATTGAAATGCTCTTCAAACTACAAAAAGGGTTCTTTATGAATGGTTCGAAGACCTTTTGGAACCTTTATTTTTAAAAGTGTATATAAGGTTCTTCTTCTAAAGGTTATTGATGTAGTTAATCAATTTAAAAGTAATGATTGTGCAAGAGCTGTGATTGATCAATTCAGAGGAAAGTCTAATGACACTAAAACCTCTGAATCACAATCTTTGACGTAAACACCACTGTAACACTGAGTGACTGTAACAACGAAGAACTGACACAAAATGTAATGTAGACAATAGGTTATTCTTATCTGAACGGCCATCACAGGGTGGATTTGGAGGTCAGCACCACTAGAAGTTTTCATAGTGGATGATCAGTCTTGGATGCCCTCTGGTTCACTGGTAAGCCACCAATAATGTGAAGTGGCAATGATTTCACTGCACAAGGAAATGAAGAGAACAAGAAGAAATTAATATTATTAATAATATTTTTCAACACAGAACTAAACTGCATGGAAGACAAAAGGACAAAACTCGCCAGAATAAGTCTGAGCGTACAAAAAAACGGTGGACTGTAAAAAGCCAAACATTGGTCACGATAAACTAAATACACTGAACATTAACTCAAAGAACGAGCAAACCACTTCAATGACGACATCTAGCGGCCAAAAATAGGAATGGTCAGCCATAACGAATGTGAATCCTTCCTTATAATCTCAGCAGAGTACGGAGACTTTTCTTGGAGTATTTTTTTTTTTTTTTATTATTTTTTCATTTATCCATGTTTGTGTAAAACCTTTCATATCTCAGCTTAAACATCTGCTGCCTTCAGCATGACCAATATATTTTTTTACCCATCTGTGTGTTGCAGTTTCTAAAACTTTATATAATAGGCCTAAAAATAAATATGAATCTAAAAAACAAATCTGCTGCATGTTGAACAGGACCTGTCTTCTGAATGGAGGTTTCCTCATATTTCCCAGCTGAGGAAGGATCTCTCAGATAGGGGTGAACCAGGAAGAACCGAAGATCACTGAAATTACAAAATTGTTGTAATTAGTGCAATTAGTGTTCTGGATTCAAAATGGCAGGCAAATAAGCATTTCAATGGCTGCTGGCTTCTCCTTGCTTCTCACTACACAAGGACTACCCTAATATGCAAAACCATCTCATTATCCCTTTTGACTTTCATTCAGTCCAGACTTGCAGTCTTTTCTAGGAAGCAACACTATGGCTGTCTTTCAAGTATTTAGATTAGGCATGGCCAGTTTTTCAACCCCATGTTCACTTAAAAATTGTAAAGAGAACATTTTATCCATAGGGTACTTGCAGCATGATGGGGTATGATTATCTATTGGATTGTGTCCCATTCAGTCTTGTACATGAAAGTGTGCATTTGATTCTTTCCTTTCAAACACAACCTTAATCCATCGGAATGAGTACAGTATGTGCTCCAAGACAACATATAAGAAATTAATTATATCTTACGTATGTTTGTTTATTTCTCGTTTGCTATGCACGTAACTACACTAACTAAACATTCTATTATGTATAAATATATTATTTAATTCACACAATTTTATCATCTAAACAAACTCCTAGTTTAAATTTTGGGGGGAAACGTAGGCCTCCCGCTTACACACTTCCACAAATTCAAATTGGGAACGTTGACGTTGCACGCAAGAGCCAATGACGTATGTGCGATATTCTTAAACCCCGCTCAGATTGTCTAATTACGTATTGTTTTAAAAGCAAAACATCCACACATAGGCTACTCTATTGTTTTTAGAGTGAGAATAATGGTGCATTACTTATGTTGTGTAACATAAATGAATATTTATTTAAACAAATTTACCTTTGGTTATACAAATCAGCATTTGGTAGCTTTTTTATTTAATTTAGTCAAATTTGTGACCCTTCACTTGTAACTGTAAGTATCACTACTATAATAACATAATATATGACAAAAATAAATAATAAAAATTCAAATACAAAAACTTATGAAGGTTGAGCATATCTATTGGCCTTAGGTTAAAAAAACAACCCTGTAATCCAAGGCATAGATTAACCATAAATTATGAAACCTTTTATCATATTATGACTATTAAGTTCAAATCAATCCACAAACTGATGAGCTGCAGTTGAGAAATCCTTCATAAGGGTCGATCTGATTCACTGACAGCTAATAACTAAATTTGGATCCCTTGTCCAAAGAGCGCCAGAACTATTTTTATGCCTTACGACTGCAAAGCACTTTCCTTTCACCATTCATTCTTGATTTGTAAGTATTTCAAGTGGAAACTGCTTCAAACCTAATGAAGCACACACTGATGTCACAGGACTATGCTGTTTAAATGCGGTCCAGCTCAGGGGTCCTTCTATTTATCATTTCCCACTGGACGCAACTTTGTCCAGGAATAACTGACTGAGATATAAATGGTGCCAAAAGAGCATTAGCTCTGATATACTCCATCTAAAACAGCTCCACTTGTACACCAATTTCTTTGGACTTTTGTCTCCAAGGAAACAGTGGGCTATCTCTCTAAAAAGATGAAGGTTTGTGTTGGCATGGTAACCACATAGTAATTTCACTGCTTTTATGGAACCAGGCACCAAACATAAAATGTCCAAAACTAAATAAATAATAACAATATTATAGCCTAATTAATCTAACATCTCTCTGTAGGAAGCTGATAGAAAAGTATTTAGCTAGAAAAGCTTTTGTGTCTTGTATTTTTTATATTTTCTATTTTCGATGATTCTGTGGTCACATGCTGGAGTTTAAAAACACAGGGTGCTGTTTCAGTACTGTGTTCTGTCTCCTCTTGATCTCCTCTTGTGCAGCAGAAAAAAACGAAACAAAAACAAACATGCATTATTCTGTGTTCTGATTCAAAACCAACTTTGACATCACCAAAAACACTGATAATATTCAGTGATAATACCATATAATTTCTAACAACAATAATATTAATAATAATAATATTTTATGAAAATAATAAATTAAATGTTACAGTAACAGAAATTATATATATATATATATATATATATATATATATATTATCTCAGTGTTTACAAAAATAAGTATGTAAAAACGAAATATGAAATTAAACATTGACTCAAAATATTAACCCATTTAATCCTACTGGTCACAATAACCGTAAAAAGAGGTTTTAATTTAAAAAGCTCAAAAAACCTTACTGTCTGATATCTTAGTGCACTTCCTGCAAATGTGGAAAAATAAAGGTTCAAAAATATGTGCAGGTTTACATGATTAGTGCAAACTGTCACATGACCAGAGCAGTTTATCTCCTGTTTGAACCTTGAGAAGATGACAAAGATCCAAAACAAAAGCTAAAGTTATATTTTTACAAAAAAGTAACAATTTTGAAATGTGGTGATGGTATATAATATCAATGTTGCATAAGGGTAACCATTAAACATTAAAAAATTAAATTACTAGTCTACTGATTATTTCAAAGGGTTACTAATAACACATAATTTGGATATTTTCATATCTGGAAAAAAATGGGTATGAAACGGGTTAATAAACCTATAATAGTATTTGAATTTAGCTAAAATTACACTGGTCTCATGCAGTAGCTAAACTGTATGCTAAACTATAAACCATTATGAAATTTAAAATAAATTATTGCAATCCTCATAAAATGAATTATGCAAAATAGCTTCTAAAGCTGAACCTGATGGCAATGCTGCCATCTTGTGTTGACATAAATTATTTAATTCACAACAGCGAATAAACAAGACAGACAAGGAATTTATATATATATATATATATATATATATATATATATATGTATATATAATTTTTAACATTTTATCGTTGTTTATATTAATATATAAATGTATACTCAAAAACAGTTTATATAAATAATACCCTTTTCACCTGTTACAAAAAAATAAGGCAAAAGCATTAAGTAAATGTTATATAAACAAGTCATTCTGTAACATCTTATAATTTAGTAACAGTGCTTTAGCACAAAAATTATTTCGGTGACGACCTGGTCATGGCACGCGCGTGCGTGCGCGCACTCGTACGTCGCTACGCGTACGCATGAGGGGGGGAGGGGCACGTAAACAGAGAATTCCAAAAAGGAAGGGAGTGTTTCTTTCAACTGATAATCCAGTAAACCAAGGTATGCTTTAAAACGCTCGTTCTGAAATTGTGCATCCTCAGTTTACAGAATCTTTTATACGTTCTGCAGGCGCGTATGTTTAATTAAATCTTTTGACTCTGCAGTCTCGTGCATTTACCATTTTCAGCCTTACGCAGCGCCATTACTGTACAGGGCAAAATGGACAAAATGGCCATTTTCGATTATATTGAGATTTACGTGCAGTTCAGTTCCTGTGCACTTCTAAAACGTGTGCAGGCATGACTTTATGCACGTTATTCGCTGCAAGTATCAATAAAGACTATATGGGGAGCTGATAAACAATGAGATTGTTGCTCCTTTATGGTTAATTTGCTGTGCCTTTATGTCCAGCGCGTGTTTGTCGACGTGTTTCTCTATGCACGAGCTTCCCTTTGCTGACCAGAGTCATAGGCGTTCATTTCAGGTGTCCAAAACATTGCATTAAAAACCTGTAATTTTCTAAGTCTGCAGGCTCCACAATGCAATGCATTATAACGTAATAACAATGCAACCTTTTTTTATTTTATTGCATTCCCAGCTTAGATGCATACATTATGTTTGAAATAAAATAAATTATATATATATATATATGTGTGTGTGTGTGTGTGTGTGTGTGTGTGTGTTTATATATGTATGTATGTATGTTTGTGTGTGTGTGTGTGTGTGTGTATTTATATATATATATACATATATATTCATAAAGTCTTTATTTATTGCCAGGTTAGAATCATGCCCATTCGCCGATCAGCTGCAGCCCTGCCTAAAGAGGATGCACCCCCTCCAAATGCCCCTGAGGGAGGTAAGTATTGGCACATAAGGAGTAATTCTCCCACATATAAAAATTCTGTCATTCAATCATCATTCACTGAAATAGTACCCTAAAACAGGCAGCTAGCAACTGAAATTATTTCCTAAAATCATACAGCTTCAGGAGAGTATCTAAAATAATGTGTGAACATCTTCAGGCATCTCACTCTTTCCGATTCAACAGATGTTCCTGCTGAAGGGTCTGCACCTGTAGGCGAGAAGGAGAAGGAGAAGGAAAAAGAGAAAGATTCAGCAAATGCTGAACCTGAAACAACAGAGGACAAGAAAGGAGGTGAAGAGGAGGCGACCGTTGATGGTGAGGAGCAGTCCAAAGATGAAGGAGAAACGCCTAATGAGGGTGAGAAATCTGAAGAAGCAGCAGCTGAACAAGGGAAGAGCAAGAAGAAAAAAGTCAAGGAAGTTGTAGCCAAAATGTAAGTCTGACTTTTGTACAAAAAAAGAAATGCAATTTTTAAACATTTGATTATTTACGACTCATTTATTTAATAAAAAATGAACAAGTATGTGTGTTGTGCATTTGTTTTGCAATGGTGCAGTGACAAAGAAGATGACAAAGGGAAAAAGGTGAAAAAGAAGATTCCTGCTTGGGCGACCATTTCCGCCAACAAACTGGCTTCAGCCTCTCTTTCCCAGCCCAAAGTTGAAGAAATCATCATAGAAGCAATTGAGGTCTGGTTCAGAATTTAACTGTTCCATTACTATTTAAAGTAGGTTTTTACACACTAATCAGTAAAATATGTACAGCAATATAAATGTTGCAGTGATGATGTTGATTTTTGTTGGCCAGTGTGAAAGTTAGCAACAACTCGGTTCCTTCGACAAAATCCCAAGACCATTATTCTATTGGCTTTTAAATTCTTAAAGAAAATAAGCTCTGTGAACAACAAAAGTTTAAGATTATTACATGTTTTGTAAATCAGTTAAACATTTTTAGGAAGCCTAAATGCAGTCGCCAGAAGTCAATAGTTAAGCAGATTATAAACAAACTACACCACGTCCACATGACTTCAACATCACCATCATTACTCTTTTGAGAACTCTTTCAACATTATTTAAAATCTTCACTTTTTAGTAGCGACAAATGTAATGTTCCTGATAACCTCTGTAGACCCATTTAGCTTTTTTAGTGAGACATAAAAGAGATGGATGTTACAGTAGTATTTTATGTTTAAGAAAAACAACATGAGTTAACCACAGACGTTATTTCAAGCATTTAACCCATTCAGTGGTTTCAAGATGATGAAACGTTCAAGAACTGCTCAGTTTAAGGACTCGTTTCTGCAGCATTCAAAGCATTCGAAAATCTAAGAATTAAAATTGACATCTCGTATGTACATCTTTACTTTCTACATACAGAGTTGCAAAGAGCGGAGTGGTGCCTCTACGGTCACCATTGTGAAATATGTCATGAAGAAATACCCATCTGTGGAAATGGACAAAAAGACCAAAAACCTCTACAAGAGGGCTCTAAAGCGAATGGTTGAGAAAGGCACTGTCAAACAGGTGATTTGCAAGTCAATACATGAATTATTCTGTATGCTGACTAAGTAATTAAATAACTTTGTCTTGTTGTCTTCACCTACAGCTGAAGGGCAAAGGCTTCTCTGGAAGTTTCGCCATTGGAAAGGTATCTTCGTTGCTGTTATTGCTGAGATCTGTGAGATTGAGTACTTTTTTTTGATGGTTTGTTATCATTTTTAAAATGTTTTTTCAAATTTGTGTTGTGCAGAAGCCAGCTGGGGCTGCTGGGACGAAAGAGACGCTGGGAGAGTCTCTGCCTCTGATCATCACCCGCCTCTGTGAACCCAAGGAGGCTTCCTACATCCTGATCAAGAAGTACCTGGAGCAACACTTCCCACAACTCAATGTGGATAGCAGGTCATTACTGCACAGTCAGTCGATCAGTTTGAACCTGAAAGTATTAACTTAAAGGGATACTCCCCCCACATGTTGTTCCAAATCAGTAAATATTTTAGATGAAAACCGGGAGGCTTGTGACTGTTCTACAAAGTTTGTAACCAGGCTGTTTTGGGTCATTACTGACTTCCAAAATAGAAAAAAAAAATACTATGGAAGTCAGTGGTGACCCAAAACAGCCAGGTTACAAACTTTTTTCAAAATATCTTCCTTTGTGTTCGGCAGAACAAAGAAATTGATAGGGATTTGGAACTACATGAGGGTGAGTAAATGATGACAGAATTGATTTTTGGGATAAAATTTGTATTAAGGAGTATCCCTTGAAGTAACATTGGGAAGACTGTGAATAAAATACCAAAAGTCTGGGATATGTACAAAATGTTTTCACCAAGGCTTCAATTGTTTAATCAAAGATACAGAAAGAATCTAATATTGTGAAATATTGCAAACATTTTTGATTCATTTTATGCATCTTTGCTGAATTAAAAAAAAAAAGTAGCATAGTACATACCAGATTTTGTCATGATTAATTCGTTACAAATTGAAATTGTGTGTGTACATTTTGCCTGAAAGATTGTACGATTTGGGTTGTTCTTAAGGCCGGATGTGTTGAAGAACTGCCTGCAAAAATCTGTGGAAAAGGGCTACTTGGAGCAGATCACTGGCAAGGGAGCCTCTGGAACATTCCAGGTTAGTTACCCTTCTGAATCGCTCAGCACCTGAAAGCACTTTTGACGAGAACCTGCGTTTGCGTTTGGCAGTTGAAGAAAGCTGGGAATAAAGTGCTTATGGGCGGCGGACTGCTGGAAGATGCCATAGTGGCAGCCATCACAGCCATGAATGAGCCCAAGACCTGCAGCATCACCATACTGCGCAAATTCCTGGTGGAGAGACAGAAGGAGCAGAACAACTATTTTGTCGGTAAGTTACACTAACTCATCACAGCCTAGGGAGAGTTTTCTCTCTGAGGACTGAAATCAGTCAGCTTTTGTTTTGCTGGCTTCTAATTGTTATTTTTAAATTAGTTGTTCACAAGTACAATGTCAGTCTTGTTTATAGTACAGCCACCGTTTATATCTCCATGTACTTGTTGCAGCTTAATGTGTTATGCAGAATCTTTGTGAATGTTTTCTCTCTTTCTCTCGCTAGTATCAAACCTGAAGCGAACCTTACAGAAGTGTAAAATGATGGGATGGATGGAGCAGATTTCTGGTCATGGACTCAGTGGGTCATACCAGCTAAGCTATCCATATTACCCAAGGTAAGTTCAGCTCACTGTAAGCCAGCTTATTACTGTTAATGAAGAATTAAGAACCCCTTTACCTAAATTCATTACTTTAGACCAGGGGTCTCCAACCCTGCTCCTGGAGAGCTACCGTCCTGCAGATTTCAGCTCCAACCCCAATCAAACACTCCTGAAGCAGCTAATCAAGGTGTTCTGGGTTACTTAATAATTACAGACAGGTGTGTTGGAGCACGGTTGGAGCTAAGATCTGGAGGACGGTAGCTCTCCAGGAGCAGGGTTGGAGACCTCTACTTTAGACCTATGTGCCCTCAAGAAGCTTGCGTTCTACAAATGAACAACACATTATTGTACCATACAAAAGATAGGCACAAAACTAAATCCAAAGCCGCTGAATCTTTAGCCATCTTCAAGAAGTGGCAAAAAATCTCTTTCATCTTTATTTGACCCTTTAACTCTATTTAAAATCTATTTTATTCTTCTTTTTATTTAAAAAAACACATCCTTTATCCTCTGTCAATTGCATATTGATTCTCTAGCTGTTAGTTTTTCTTTAAAAACAGACACAATTTCTTTTTTCTATTCTATCTACTTTTTTCTATTCTAAAACTTTGCTACATGTATTGAGTTAGGCTAACTTGTCATAGGGTTTTTGATTGCTTCTATTGCTTTCCTTTTTTAAAGTCGGGCTGTTTTTTTTTTTTTTTTTTTTTGTGACCGCAAGCTACATTGCACATGGGTCTGAAACCATAAAAATCATAGAAAGTATATGAATGCCAGCAATACAGTGGAATAGAAGAATAACCGGTGTTTATGGTCATAGAAGTGTGATAAAGGTGAGTAATTGAATGAACAAATTTTCTATTGTTCTTCCTTCAGCCCAGCGGTTCTGTTTCCAGAAATGATGGAAAAACGAAAGGAAGAACAGAAGCTTAAACGCAAGAGAGGTGGTGATTCTGATGAAGAATCCGAAGAAGAGTCAGAGCAAGACTCTGAAGAGGAGGAATCCGAAGAGGATGAGCCTCCGCGACGAAAGAGGTGAAGTACATCACATAACAGTATAAGCGTGAAATATTGTCTTTTTGATTAGAGCCTGACCGATAAGGGATTTTGAAGGCCGATACTGATACAAATATTTGTTGGTTTTAAAATCAAATATTTTTATTTTTTAAAATTTTTTATTTCAGAAACGCGCAACAAAACATTAACAGATTTCCCTAACATTAGTTATTTGTAGTTATTTATGAGTTTTAATTACTAGCTAATTCCGCTTCACTCTCGGCTTATTTAACAGCAGCAAAACTGGACATGATAGTCACAAATTTTGTCATGCTTATTTGAGTTAAGAGAACTGATGGGGATGTTCTTTTAATTGTTATTCAAGCAATGTATATCTCGTGACCAACACTTCACCGATGATGTCACTCGTGGATAACTGGCTCTCTCTGCGCGACTGTGGCTGGATCAGCAGGTTGCAGGATGTGTGGTGCGTTATACACGAGTGTTGCCAACAGGGACGGTGTAGAGTGCCCTCTCTCTGGTGGACAAACTATACAACGCCAACACTCATGACATGGTTAAAGGGTGTTTCGTCCGTTTTTATTTTATTTTTGAAAATATTCATTTATCGGCCATTATAAATGCCGATACCGATAGTTTGGAAAATGCCTAATATCGGCCGATAAATCGGTCAGGCTCTATTTATGATCATACTCCGCTTTAGAGACTTGAAACCCTGCAATAATGGCTTGAATTATAAAAAGGGGCAAACTGTATCTATAATTCAGAATATCAAAGAGACTTTGTTTAGACTGTGTTATAGCATGCTTTCTGTTTGTCCACAGGACCCAGCGTGCAAAACGGACATCTGCGTCTAAGGCTCGTCCAAAAAAAAGGGCTAAAACAGTCAGCAGAAAACCTCCTGCTTCAAAGCGATCTGTTGCACCGGCCAAAAAAGCCCCTCCACCAGCCAAGAAACCAGCATCGGCGAGCAAAGCCACGTCTAGAAAGGCACCAGAGCCTGTTAAAGCCACACCAGTCAAGAAAGCTGCCCCAACCAGTAAACCTAAAACACCAGTAGCCAAAAAGATGACAAGCAGAGGGTCCAAACGGCCGTCACCCAAGGCAGCTAAGAAGGAGGCAACTGAATCAGCTGTGAAGGCTAAACCTGCCGCCCGCAAGTCACTCAGAGCCCGGAAATGAACCCCACGCTTGCAGACAACTGAAAATATCAACTGTAGCTCCGTAGACTGCAGTGCTGGCTATTTTCTCCTCTTATTTTTCTAGAAACTTCCATGTTCTCCACATCATGGGGCATCTGCTGAATATAGGATCTCTTCAGAGTTATTCTGCCATTCAAATACAGGTGTTTTATGTTCAATATTCTTAAATTACAGGTAAAGATATAGCGTAGAAATGCTACTGTTTGTGTTAAGATGCTCATTCCGGTCACCGTTATGAGAACATCAAGAAGGAGCTGTTCTCGTTTGTGTATCAAGAAAAAAATCAATTATTTAAAGTTCCTGTAGTCAGACTTTCTGTAGAGGCAAGCATTTCAGTTGTTCAGTCGCCCCTTTCTCATCAGTGTTCAAGGAAAACTCTCTTTGTAAGTTTTATTTCCATTTTTTGGGTCATGTTTTGTGAAGTTAGGTCTTTAGCTACTATTGTAATCAAGAACGTTTTGTTGATGTTGGTTCTTTCGTGTAAGTGGAAGTAAAGAACGATTATTGATGCCTAACTTTCAGTTGAACGGTTTAAATGAATGCAAAATTGAATTTATTAAGATGCATTAAAGAAACATTGGCATCCATATCCACAACTGTCTTTTTGTTCTGTATAGTCTACAAAGAAGAATATAAGTTGAAAAGATTTTCCAAGCAAGTGTTAAAAACATTTGATGCGCTACTAACCCGGTCATTACTCTTATGTGTTAGTTTATCAGGGGAGGTTAGATGTAATTTTATGAGCATTGCTCACCTTACCCTGCATGCATGTAACTGATATACTTTTCTGTAGTCCTTAATAAAGTGACTATATTTGTACTTCATTATTTGGCCATTGTTTTGTTTGGTGGTTTGTTTTTGAGGTTAATGATAAACCAACTGTTTTTAAAGGTGTTACCAAATGATTGAATGACTGAAACACAATGTTTGTCTCCTTAACAGAGCGAGTCTCTATTCATTCTTACTCTTGTTCTAACACGCACTTAAAGCATGCTTTAATTTAGTTTACTAAGCACTGAAATGTTAACATATACAACAACTTCTCTGGAGACTTGCTTTGACTTGTCCTGAGACTTAAAGTAAGCTCCCGTTTCAAGTACCTTTTTAATTACAGATTTTTACAGAAATCCAGGTATCCCTAGTATATAAAAAAAATTCTAGATTTTATGAAGACATTATGGACATTAACCACTACATGTAATATAAAAAATCTTTAAAATGTACATGTTGGGAAAATTAGCAAAAAAAAAAAAATTCAAAAGAAAAGAGTCGATTCAAACGATGTTTTTGAATCGCATCGCATCGGTTACAGAAGCTTCAGATGCTTGTCAGAAATAAGTGGAAAACATCGATCACAAACGGAGAAGAGAATCACCACAGGTGTGTCACTTTTAACTCTATATGATCTGTGATCGAATCTCTTTGAAACAGGACGCCGAATAGACCATTAGTTCATATACACTCAGAAGTTATAGCATGGTCACTATTAAGTATACATGATGTGTGTGTGTGTAATTCAGCAGTAGACATCAGAAGATAACGTTACATTATTTGTATTTATTTATGAATTCATTTATTACAAATATTTTTATAAACATTTGTTTAAAACAACTAATAACTATGGGGTAAGATTTGTCCAGGTCATGATTATTATAGTTAAAACGAATCATGGAATGAACGGATTACATACTACGACGGAGTTTTAGTGCCACCAAAAATAAATAAATAAAAATCTAAAACTATGAGATTAAAGTCGTAATATTGCGAGAATAAAAGTCGAAATACTACGACAATAAAGTCAAAACTACGAGATTAAAGTCGAAATATAATAGGCCCAATTAGTATAGTGCACTTGTAAATGACCCGGATTGAGAGAAGGCCACCAGATATAGGCATATTTGAATATTGTTGAGTCCGAGCGGCCGCTTGATGTTACTGGGATGAGATCTAAGAACTCGCGGAAACAGATTAATATAAAGAATATGATATTTACGACTTTATTCTCGTGGTTTTAGATGGTTTTTTTGTTGTTGTTGTTTTTTTGGTGGCACTAAAACTCTGTCGTAGTTTTTGAGGTTTAAAAAAAAAACAAATTATAATAACAAAATAAAATCATATATATATATATATACAGTATTGTTCAAAATAATAGCAGTGTTTTTTAAAACGTGAGTAAAGCTCAGAATTCTTATAATATTTTTAT
>JAUCMS010000012.1:5457671-5477549 GCA_032357445.1 Enteromius radiatus | reverse complement strand
CGCATATATTATGTAAAGAAAAACTTTTATTTTGGATGCGATTAATCGCGATTAATCATTGCCCAGCACTATTTATTATAGATCAGCCGTATTATAGATTTGTGTCAGAATTAGTCTGAGATTTTGCATTTTGTATTTATTTTCTAAATAAAAGGTATAAAAATGCATGTTATTGTGTGTTTTTCCCAAAACTTGTACTTTTTTTAATTTTATGCATTAGAGCTACATTAAGGATAAAAAGACATTAAAGCTGAACTTGAAACAGCAGGTACTCATGAACAGAGCATCTCCCTTTCCCCCTCTTCAAGAATCCTAGCATTTTTCCTTTCGCCAAGGGAAACCCAGAAAGAAGAGCTTTCCCTTTAAGAGGGAGGTGAATGACAGGCAGCAGGACCGAGAATGTTGGAAACTGAACACCAGAAAGTCATTCTGGAGTGAAGGGAGGCTGGAGCGGAGAGAGTGCGACGCATTCATCAGCTGTGCGCTTGGAGTCTCAGGTTGTGCTGTAAGCCGTTGATAGACAGAGGCGTTGACTCGAGGGGAAACCACATTTTGCATGCGGCGTTATCGATTCCGCGGGCCCAGAGACTACGGAAAGACTGAAGGAATAAAGTTTGTGGAGCACAGTTCTTTTGGAGTTGGTAAGTGGGCAAATGGCGCTTTGTTTGAAACTTTACGCACGAGTGTTTGACACGTTTGTTTCTGTCTGCAGTGAGAGAAATAGCAAACCTATTGAAGTAGATAAACGAGACGAAGATTTTGATCCACTATTATCTACCTGAATCACCTAAGCGAGCGTTTTAGGCGTCCGCAAAGTCAAAATATCCCGGTTTTATGAACCTGCAGAGTAAACAAAACTCACTTTGACTATGAGCTTTTGAATAAAACGAACTCGTTTCTCACCTGAAACTGTTCTGTGGCGTGTGTCAGTACAACGTGTTTGTTCATACGGTTGGATAGGAAATGACAACCTGCTTTCAGTGCATACTCAGTCAATTATTATTGATGTGAGGTGAAAGTGTGTTCAGTGTCCTCTCAAGGCCATTGCAGCAATTCATTGTAAATGAAGAAGCAATTTCTTTACATTAACTTTTACGCGTATTATTCAAAAAGGAAAAGAAGCATTTTATGCAAGCGTTGTCAAATAGGATACATTTTTATTTGATGCTCAAATTGCCCTCTTTGGATTGTTTAATCATTCATTTGTGAAAGTGAACTGAATATTGGGTCTAATATGACCCTTCTTGTGGATAAGTGCATGCACAAATAATTAATAACTTATCATTTTAGGCCCTTTAAAAAGAAGAAAGTAGCCAATGTCAGTGGCAATATGTAATATTATGCTATAATGTTATATATTATGCTGTAATTTATATTTAGTATTTTATTTATATTCATACTGTATGTTGTTACTCATCTGATTTCAATGGATCACACTCAAGTCTGTTTTTATTGCATGTGAACTTTTTTTTATTTTTTGTTTAGAGACCTGCTAAGAGCTGCTCTTCAGGTAGCTGACAGGTCTGACAGATTTTCTGTGTGAAGAGAACTGTTGATCTCTCTCTCTGTTGTAGAATATCAGCCTTCCAGAATAACCAGAAAGCAGAGCTCCTCAGGGCAGACCGACTGTGGCGCAATTGCTGAATGGGTGTTAAACTTTCATAATGAGCTCTAAGTAGACATTTTATTTTCCCTCTGTATGTCTGCATGGTTAAACAAGCACGTCATGCCAGTGCAAGCAGCATATCCTGTTTTTATCCCGCCAAGAGCATCCAGCACCTGATTTTTGCACCTTTATTGTGAGCGGGCATGTCGACGGATCATTAAAGGGGAAGTTGGCGAAGTGGTCGCGAGTGTTTGGCTTCACAGTGGCTGACTGCACACAAAGCTGCCTGTCAGTAGGGAGTCTCTGACCTTTTGCTTTCCCCCCTCGTTTCTATCCATCTTATGTTTACGCTATGCTTTGTTTTCCTTCTCTGCATCCCTCTCTGGTACATTTTTTCCATCTTTGACTCAGTTTAAGAGGTCAGGAAACCAGTGGTGGTTCTGTTTAGCTGTCGGCGCGTCTATGCATCCGGTCTCTGCAAAGTCTTGAGCCCAGATCCCTTCACATGCTGATTTATACAAACTCTGTGGTGCTCTTATCTGACAGCCAAGGCTGAAATTACTATTAAAGCACTTTAGGAGGGCAAACATACTGAAAACAGGTTGTTTAGTAGTTATTTTGCTTTTCTGATGGTCGTCTTGAAGGGGGTTTTCCAATTATTCATATCTAGATCAACATACGGTCATTATCATAACAGAAGATTCACAAGAAATGAGATGAAAACGAACACTTATTGTACGCAATGTTATGAATCTGAATTCTTATTCACTGACAAAACCTGTTAGCATTTTTCAGTTAATGCAAGGAGGAAGCAGCACTTCCATTAACAGTACGAATGAAGGTTGAAGTATTGTCAAATTAATTGGCCTAGCCAAAATATTGATCAATCATTTACTCTTTTCTATATCAAGGCTTACACTATTGTCTTTAAAACTATGGCTTACACTTGGAGTTGTCTTCAAATTGTATTTTAGGCCATCTGCCATATACCTGGATAACTCTGTTGAATTAATTCTACATCTATCAGTCACACAATGCTGAAAAAGTTGTACTGAACTTGTGCAGCACTGACGGACGGACAAACTCGTGACATTATTTCCCATAAGCTAGAGAGTTTAGCTAGGGCAGGCAAATGAACAAAAGTCCATTCTTTCTGTTATTCAAACTTCGACCTCTTCTGTTCGGGTCTGCATTGTTTCATGTGTCCTATTGAGCTGGGGTCTGATGAGAGAGAGGCAACAATAGCTTGTTAAGTGAGTTTTTCAGGGCTCGCCACAACATCAATGAAATCAAACAGAGCAGGCCAGAGAAGCTGGCACTGATAAATGCGTTCAATCACTGCGGCTGTCCATCAAATCATCTTCACGCTTTGAGTGTGTTCTGTTCAGTTGTGCTTGGAGTCAAAGAGCACAGGGGCCCTGTCAGAAATATGACATGTTATTTTGTCTGTAAAGATTGCGTTGCAACAAATTTTATTCGTAATGTTGAGGAACACTGAAGACCTGCTGTAAAAACCCCTAACAGCATCTTGTTTAAAATGGTTTCCTTTATAGGTGCTTCTTAGCAATGCATGTGTCAAAAGTGGTTTTTGTGTGACTTATTACATCACACACATTTTTGTAGACCCCCTTACGTCTTCAGCACATGAGAATAAAGCAACGTTCTATAAATAATCCTTAATGGCATGTTATCTTTGTCCGAAATGGTAAAATGGCTTTCCGCACGTGAGAGGTGGCAACTGGAAAGTGCCGTAAGACTTTCACTCTTCGCCTACATGTTCCCAAAAACCTCCAGGTTTTGTTCCACCTACCCTCTTTACCATGAGCTGAGCTCAGACCCACAGCGGAAATTAGAAAGTCCTCCATTAGAACATTAGAACAGAGAAAGTTTGAGCACACAATCTGACAGCCGCCCATCAAAACAAGCATCACTCTCTTTCTTTTGCCACAAGTCAACTCAGCCACTTTAGGTAAGACTTGCTTTGCAACTTTGCGCGCTTCGTGTTCAGTTGTTTTGCTTTCCTTTTTTTTATGCTTTTGTTTTTTAAATAGCTTTGATATTATATTGCATATTATAATCATTTATGCAATGGTGAAAATATTTTCTATGCGTTTAAATTTTGGCGGCACAGTGTTATTTTGAACCTATTATATTATAGCTTTACAATACATTTAATAATTGTATATTTTTGAATTCAGTAACGACCAAACAGGTTTGATTCTTCATGCTGTGACTGGACTTTTGAATTTATGTATTTAGCATGTGTGTTTGTTCTGCACCGTGTTCTCAGGTTTATTAAAGTGTTTGATGGGCAAAAGGTGAAGTATCATTTGATGCAAGCTTCAACATGACTTTGATTTTTGACTCAATATGCTGGTTTGGGTGTGAGCTTAAACAAAAGTTTTCACATAAAAGTTTCAGGGGCAAATTGCAGGGTGGATTTATGCCCTGAATGTATAATTGTTTAAATTAAGGGAAGAATTGTGCTGAATGAAAAAAAAAAAAATGAAAGGAGACAAAGAAAGGCAAACAAACAACACCATTCAGATCTATTCAGCTAATAGAAATGTTCCCATGGCTCTACTTTATAGGTTCTAGAATATGAAAAATATAGTCATAAATAGTCAAAAATACTCTTGTGGCTAATTCAGGTTAATTAAAACTAACCAATAAATGATATTTTGAAATCATGTAGTTTAGAAATGAGTAAAAAAAAAAAAAGTTGTTTTACCTTACCGCTGTATAACATATTTTTTGCAAAGTTTTTATCTCCTTCAGAAATATTTTAATACATTGAATTTGTATGTAAATGATTTTATTATCATGTCTCTGCACTTTAATTATAAAAAGCCACACTAAATGCGATATTCCGTTCCGTCTAATCATTTACATTTATCTGAATAATAACGTCAGTGCAAATATTGTCAACAGATTTGTGTGGGCTTCATTTGTTTGTTTGTCATGTGTAAAAATACAAATGCCTTGCTATGTTCACTCACAGTCTGATAAACTGTCATTCTAATACAGTAAGGCCGCTTTCAGTTGTAATGAATATGACCAGGAAATAAGTCCCGCAGTTATTTGCATGAACTCCACTGGTCTCTGCTGTGACTTTTGAGAACACAGCGTAGTGTTCCTGCGGGTTGATATTCTAATAGACCGCCGTAGCCTCATGATTTGTTTCTTTACAAATTAATCAAGGATTGTTACATATTAATTCACGTTCAAACAAACAGTCCACAGATTGCAGTGGGGAACTCGTATAATGACAGTTATTTTGAGGCTCGCAAAGTGGTTGCTTGAAATACGTTCTGAGAAATACGTTCAGGTTTAAATATTTAGGACCCTTTCATCTTATTATACACCATTTGGTATCACACATTAAATAGGTATTTGTGGTAAAAACAGAGATAATAATATCCTTCACTATTACCGTTTGATTAGTTTGCAGAGAGAATAGAAAGGACAAAAATTAAAACACTAAAATTTTGTGTGTGTGTATATATATATATATATATATATATATATAATTTTTTTTAATCTTTAATTTTTTTTTGCAATTAGACCACATACATCTAAAAGAAAATGCAAATGGTTCTATTGCTTATTCATGTCTTGTGAGATTCTTTCAATTAAATTTTTTGTAACTACGTTGTCTGACACCTGAGCATTTCAATGAAAGAGAAATTTAGTTCCTCCTTGCATTCCCAGTTGACTCATCACTAACGTAGAATCACAGAAATGTATCATTTAGGACTTACAGAGAAAGCAATTTAATGTAGTACATGCGTGGGGGGTAGCGCCTTTGCCAGAAAGTCGTCAATTTATGTCACTGTACGTAAGAGCTGACAAATATCACCTCTCTACAGATGAACCACTTTTTTTTTCATGTTGGGGTTTAAATGTGAAAGTTTTAAGACTTTCTTGAAAGTTTGCATTTGTTTATAAAAGAGCGACTGCGTAGCATTGCTTCAACATCATCCTGAAATACTGAAAAAAACCCAAACCTTGCAAAAAAATTTTTTTACTGCTGACATAATGTGATAATTAAACTTTGCACTTGATTCCAAAATGTGGCTAGGTTTGTAGAAACTTTTCGGGAGGGGGAGGGGTGTGTGTGTTTGTATGTTAGTGGAAGTGTGTTTATTTCTCGCCTCTACTTGTGCAAGACGTTTGAGGAGCATCTCTCGAGATGTTATCAGAAAGTGTGATGCTGCATATTGATGTGGCTTTTAAATACAAGCTCAACATTTGTTAGCAGTGACACTTTTTCCAGTCGCTCTTTCCCGTGCTGCATTCGTTCTGCCCTGTTTGTGCACCACTCTTTTAAACGATTGGACATTGTTGGGTTCCTCTCGTTTACGTTTCTTGGAGTCCAAGGCATGCAGCACTTGATTTTAGAATCCATTTACAAGAAGAGCTTGCAAAAAGTAAAATTTTGCCCTTCGTTTACTCCAAAACCAGTTACCAAAGCCGCTCCTTTTCAATGCAGCAACAGTTTGCTGTGTGCACATCTGCCAAGTTTCCAAAATGCATAAAAACCACAATGAGTGTTAGAAAATAAACATCAAAAGTTAATTTCTAGGTAAAATGTAAAACACAAGCAATAAAGTAAACTTGAGGGATTTTCTCACAACATCCCAGATCCTTCTACAATTCCATCATATCCTTCGTTCTTCCTCCGTCATGCCTCCTTTTCCCACCCTTGTTTCTCTATTAGCTGTTGTGCGGTGAGTGTGTATCCTGTTTTTGACAGCAGGAGCCCACGTGCTCTGTCCTGCGCCGGTGAAGGGGCCGGTGGGGTGGGGAGGGAGGTGCTGGGTCTCAGGATGTCCTGAAAGGTGAAGGTTTCGTCTTCTCTTCCTGTCTGGGTCCTCATGTTGAGCGATGGAGCTCCGTAATCTGCCCCACTTGAATGTGCCACCAGGTGGTAACAGGATGGACAAAAAACATTTGATTTTCTGCCTAATTTGAGCTTGATTTGTTCTAAATGAAGATAATTATTTATTTACTCAACTTTATGTTGTCTGTAATTTTGTGAGAAGAACGTATTAAGTAGCTAGATTTGCCAAATAACCATTTTTTTTTCGTAATATGTAACATTAATGAAGTATGATTTTCAAAACTAATCTTTGTACTTCAAAATGTCCTGTTTAATTTAATGTTACTTGCATATCTTTCTAATTGTGAAATTTACTAGCAATTTCTGACTGAAAAGGAAATAGTTCTGCTTCATAATTTCACATTTAATTCAGTTCCTTTTGTAATAATTAAGAAATAAACTAATGATTAAGATTTAAGTTTGTTTTTCACACACTGGAATAAAAAATTGGTGTAGGATTTACTTTGAAACAGTTTCACTCAAAAACTTCTAATTAATTTCAAATGCAAATAAAATCTTTTTGGAGTAAACGAGGACAAAATGTAATTATTTTTTTCTGAACTATTCTTGCAAATCAAATCTAAATGCATGCTTTTGACTAAAAAAACGAACAAAAAAACAGCAGGTTTAATGTGTTATTGCTAACAAAATTAAACATTATTTTTTTTTTAAGCAGACAGACCGAAACTGTATTTCCTTATAAAACACATTCTAATAATCATTGTAATATTTACAAAATCACTTGTCATTCATATGACACTTCAAATACAGGACTTAAACTATAAACACATTTCATATGATTTTTAGACGGCTTGGATATTGTGGAATATATCTCCTTTTGTGTTCAGCACGAGAGTGGGTATATTATAGGTGAACTGTCACTTTAAGATGACTTTTTAGATCAGTGGAATGTTCTAAATCATTCAGACAATTCTGTTATCGTCACCACCCGCTGCTTCCCAGCACATCTTTACTGTGACCTCGAGACTATGACCTGTAGTTGCTTAGAATTACCTGTTGTGCTCCCCATAGCACAAAACAGCCTGGTCCTGTCACCATGACAACCCCATAGATGCACTGTCTTTTCTCAAAGACCCCTAACTCATTTCAAAGACCTGTAGTCATTCAAGGACGTGCCAGCAAGACCCAGAGCCTTATCTGGATCTCACGTTATGATCCCTAGCTTTGGAAAACATGTCTAATGCATTGCTTACAAACTGTACTGCACACGTTCGCTTGTATAAAACAAACGCAAAGGGTCCATCTGAGCAAGATTGGATATAAAAGTGTGCCAGGCTTAGAAAAAAAGCACTTTTTAATGTATTTTGCCTTTGTCTTTCTTTGCCTGAAGGGGGTGGCGGAAGGTTTTTGTGCGCCTTTTTTCGCAAAGGGGGCCCTTCACTAACATCTTTTATTCCCTTTCTCTTGTTATATTTCTTTATTCCAAGTGTGTTTTGTGCTCGACCTCCTTTCATTGCCCCCTCCTCTTGTCTCTCAGATAAATGCCACACTAGCCTTTCACTTGGCGCCACAATAACCGGACTGTTTTAGGCCCAGAGAGGCACAATGAAAGAGGCTGCTTTTTAACCTGCGTTTCTCAAAAGCACAAGGAGGAAAAAACGGCAGCGACCCACTCTCCTTTCTTTCTCCTCTCCCCCTCTTTTGTGTCCAGAGCGTGGTCGTACCATCATCCCATTTATACGTCTTATTTAGAAGGTCTCAAAAGAACATGAGCCCAAAATTCTGATCTTTAGAGCTGCTTTTATTGTGGAAAAAGACAGTCGACTGAAAAAAGTGCCAGACAATGCGTGTTTTGACGTACCGTGCTGATTTATGGGAAATATGTGAGGCTGCTGCTTCAGCTATCAGCACACTTCTCCCTGTGGACTTATAAGCTCGCTTAATTTATTTACATGCAAAGTTATGAACTCTTTATATAATTTCCAACACATCTCAAAAAAAGTTTGCTGTTTAAAAGCAATGCCATTTTGAACAGTTTTGATGGTTTTATTTGGTTAAAAGGCAGATTTCAAAGCTTGCATTTTATGTTTGTGTGAGTACACATCAAATTAGCTTAATTTGTCAAAATTACAGTTTGATTGGAAATCATTTTTAATGTAATATTCTGTGAAATGAAGCCACACTCTGGTTTCCCTTTTGTCTAATTTTTTATTTTCACTTAATTAGTTGCTTATATTGTTAGTCATGTCCCTCGTGAACAGCAACTAATTTATTTATTTACTTATTTTTTTTTATTTTAATTATGCCACAATTCAGGGTAGTAGTAGGGGGGGTGCTTATTTCTTTCAAATAAATATTTAAAAAAACTAAAAAATTAAGCTATGAATTTGCATTTAACAATAAAAATATATGCACATCAAGAAATTACATATTAAAACATATAGCCCTTTTGTTTTTGTTCCTAATTTCCAGGAACATTTCAAGAATGTCTGAAACTTCATTCAAATCAAACGTGCATGCACAGGTCACAAAAATTCTGACATCACTGTTTCCGGGACCAAATACAAACAACAAAAAGTGCTATTGTACACGTATCTTTTACTACTGAAAAACCATTTCATTTTTTTCCAAATGTAAAAATACTATTATGATACTGACTGTATCATAAATCATGAGATAAGCTAAAGGCATGCTTTAAATGTATAGTACTCATGAACTTATAAATTGAATTGGTACCCGGAAACAATATTCTAGTAATGCATCTTTGGTTGTCAATCCATGTGTCCTTGTGGTTTCTACACACTGTGTGTAAAACCCTGTTGATTTGCATTGTTTCTCTTTTCCTTTCCTGCATTCAAAACATTAAGAGCGGTGAGTTTAGGCGGGGACTATCAGGGACTGTCCCCTGCACGGAAGAGGAAAATCCATCCAAAAAAATAGCTGTTATTACACAAAGCAAGTCATCAATACTTAAATTCAAAGTTCAAGTCTATAATGTGTTGCAGGAAAGGTGTTTTGACTACTAGCTTACCACAGGTTTACAAACGACCTTGTTTTTGTTTTTTGGACACTGAGGATTTGCACGCTACCGTTCGTGCGTTTTCCTGGCAAATTCTACAGTTTGTATTGTATCTGTTTGTGATTTAACAATCATCGTAAACGTAGCATTGTAGTATTCCCTATGACGTAAATGCCAAATTATTGTTGTTTTTACTGTGATTATTATGCGATTAGTTTTTAAGGCGTTTCTTTTCAAGTTTGTAATGCATGTGTATAAACAAGGCATTGCACAACACACGCCCTACAATTATTGGTCTGGAACAATTAATTAATATCATTGTTCTTGCAGAATACGTTTTACCTGGTACACATAACGTTTTTGCACTTGTTGGTCTTGCATTCATTGAAATGAAAGCATTGTTGTAGTGAAAGTATCTACTTTTAGTCTAATCAAATATAGTTGCGTTACTAGATATACATCACAAGAGTAAATGTCATCAGCAGTCAAATCAAAACGCAAACAAAGTATTCTGTATATATCCGTCTGATTTTGTTTTGTGCCGTGTTTATTCCTGGACACTCTTCTCCGGTTTCGCTTTTACAATATCAAATCCCTATCTGTGTAAAGTACTCAGTGGAAAGTTATAACAGAGGCAAACGGCATGCAAATGCTACTGTTTGCCTTCGCTATAGGGCATAATTTTGCGACCACAGTTTTGTGCATCCGGCTTCGAGGGCACCAGCTCTCCTCTCTATTCCTGGGTGGTCACTGGACTAGTTTTTTTAAGGTGGTGTCCGCTGTCTTCCATATAACAAGATGAGTTGCCTATTCAGACTTTCTCACTGGCAAGTGGAACCCTTTCCAAGAAGCAGCCAGAAGACAATGAAAACTGACCAGATGCTCTTGAGGTTGGTAGACGTTTGTGTAGGTCAAGGCTTTGTATCTTTTAAGAATACAGTTACAGGCAGGTGGGTTTGGTTTCAACAGCTGATTGGACTTCATGCTGAGAATCGCCAAAGCCTACAAGCACTTCTGCTTTTAGCTGCGTCTCGCCTTAATTGAAACCCGCCATCATCCAATGCGGTCTGCTGCATTCTCACAGCTCCTCGAGTGCTGGTTTGCAACAGGTGTTTGTAAAGTTAGAATGCGTCTAATTGTTACGTGCCTCTATTTGGCAAGTGCAATGATTTGGGGTGTTAAAAAGCACAAAAAGAACCTTTGGTGTTGTCACGACGAGTTTTCTGTTCACTTAGATGTCGGTAAAATAATGTCTTTGCACAGGCTTGTTTTGGGCACTCCTGACAGTTTTGTTTGCGCTTTTTGACAATTATTTTTTTTTATAAGCCTGACTTGTCACAATGCGGAAATTTTAGGATCATCACAAGGAAAGGGAGAGTTAGAAACGACAAAAGAAAACTCATATTTGCATCAGAAGAGCGCGGGACAAAATACGAGGCCGTGACACGTTGCGACTTGTAAAGCAACTTACGCTTTTGTCTCGCGTGCCCCCGACCGTGGGAAGTATTTTATTTCAGAGGTGTTTTAGCTCAAAAGCAAAGAACCTGGAGGCTGATGTTATCTTAGACTACAAAAGTCTGTCAGAGCTCTTTGGAAATGCTTCTTATGGCTCCACATCCGAACAACAGGTAAGAACAAACTAGAGCCGACTGGCAGTTACCATCAATCATACTGTTGATTCTTCTGGCTTGTTTTGCATGTGCTGACATAAGAGTTTGCCATTATATTTCTTATCGCTATCACCAAGTTATGACACATTCACGTTTCGCTCGGAGCCAAGATTAAAGAGGATTAAGAACAATGCTGTCAGTACTATCCTTTTGTGTGTGTGTGCTTTTCTCTTTCCTTTTTAAAACATGTTGAATTCTTTATGGAAACCTGTTTTTGAGTAAAGAAAAAAAAGTAACTTTAATTCAAGGACCAGTTTTCGCTATTAACCAGTTACTTAACAGCATGCCTTTTAATTGCATATCGACTGCTTATTAGCACTTATTAAGCACATATTCCGCATGGTCATATTTTAGATCCCTTAATCAAACATTTACCTTACTAACTGTTAATAAGCAGCAAATTAGGAGTTTATAGAGGTTAAAGTTAAAATAAAGTCAGACTAAAATCTTATTCACAATAAAATTTAAGATATAAAGTTGCAACTGTTAGAAATAAAATCAGCAATTGTTACATTTGAAAGGTGTTTATGTAGTTACATTTTAACTTTACAAAAGACCACTTTGCTATATAAAGTTATGGTACATGCAAAATGTGATCTAATGTCATTTTATGTGAATTCTGGTTTAAGATTTATCCATCGAACTGTTGCTTTTTTTTATGACGCATAACACTTGTGCACGATTAACGTAGAGGAGCTTCGCTCTAACATTAATCTTCACGAGTCCGTTTAGAGCTTGAGGCTGTGCCATTTTTTGACAGTCAAATCCCTCCAAGCAAATAGCCGGAATATCTCTAGAACTACAAGTGCACTTGGAAGGAGCTGACAAATTCACACTTCCTGCACCTGGTTTGTGGATCAGCGCTCCTCAACCGAGGGAACAGGAATAATTTTAGCCTCGTCACAATAGGAACTTAATAGCGCAGACTTATTTATAATGCACCAATGGTGGCAGGATCTTTCTTGAGTGCGCTCGGTTCCCAGGGAAAGGAGGGGGTCTTGTCCTTGGTATCTAAATCTGATTTGGGAAGACCGTATCAAGTTTGCAGTTCACACTGACTGATTTGCCAAGGAAGGAGCGACCTGAAACGAGTTTGACTGCTAGTGAATATCCAAAGTTTTAGTTTGTGGCACCTCCTCACAACCAAATTCAATTTTGTTTGCTTGTACTGTAGGTCAGACAAGTCCTTAACTATGCCCTTTTACTCAAACCACCTTCCAGATTGGCAAATCACTACTTCAAAGGAACAGATTGCTCTATTGAGTTCTTTTCTGCAAACAATTAAACCAAGTTGCTCAGCTTAACAGAAAAGCTAAGTGTTCGACTTTATTCTTGCACTTTAATGTAAATGCACAGGCTGCTTTTGTGTTTTCCGAGTGGATGAAAAAGTACAGGAGGAACTGGAATCGGCCCAGTGAGTGTTCCGCTTTTTTTTCTTTTTTCTCTCTGCCACGGACCATCGGCACATTCCGTTTGTATTGTTACCCTGCTGTGTTTCCTGCAGCCTATTGCTTTTGTCCATGTCATGCCCATTGTTTAAACTTCCTTTGTTCTTTCTCTGTAACAATGGGCATTTTATATATATATATATATATATATTTATACAGAGAGCTAGAAACAGTGAAACCGAACGGGAGAGATGCATTTTCCCTTGTTTATTTTCTTTGGGTTGTCTTGTGTTTCTTTTGTCATGCAGAGCGAAGGAGGCGAGGTGTTTATAGACCTCAGCTAATTTTGAAATCGCCTTCTCTTGCTTTCCTGCACTCCGACCGTCTCTCTCCTCCTCTTGTCCTTTATTGCAGAAGGGTTTGCCACGCTACTTGAGACGGCCAGATACTTGATGGGCACACTAGAGTCTTGCATCTGTTTTCTGACAGTGTGTTGACAGACTCTAACAACTTAGGATGCACACACACAACACAGACATGCACAAATATCCTCTCCCAACACCGAGCGGCTCCTGAGCCCCAGAGACTCTGAAGAAGTGGCTTTGGTGAAAGAGTTTAAATGGGGCGGCCTGCGTCTGGGCTCTACAAAAACCCTTCTGTTCCTTATGCAAAGCAGTCAGCTGTTGTTGTTGTTTTTTTTCCTTTTCCTATGGTCTTTCTGTTCTGCCCAGACAGTAGCTGTACAAAACTGGAATACCCTTGTTAGTAATGTCTTATGTGGTCCCTTTTTGCTGAAATGCTAATTCAGCATGAAATTTTGCTTCTGTAACCTGATGTATTTCTGTGTGAGTAATGAGAGAGCATGTAGGATGGGAATCTGGAATTGATCGGATGCTCCAAAGATTTTTGAATGGGAGGGGCTAAAAATTAAGAGGCCTTCATGACATCACCTGAAAATGAAAGTCATTTCAGCGGTGGAGCTGTAGTTTTGGATTAACATGGATGGATTAATTGCATTTTTAAAGGGGTCATATGAGGTTGCTAAAAATTTGGTTTAATGCAATGTTTTTATGAGGTTTAAGGTTCAATATTGTACTGTACATTTTTGTTTCTACTCTAAACCCCGCCTCCTGAAATGGGTCGATTTGTACAAAGCTCATAATTCTAAAAAGTTAGATGTGCTCTGATTGGCTAGCTATCCAGTGGGTTGTGATTGGCTGAATACCTCAAGCATGTGACAGAAATGTTATGCCCCTTACCATAATGTGATACAGTGTCCCAGTGCTGACACGAAACCATTAAAAGTCCTTACGATCAAGGCATTTGTTGCATTCAATGGGGCCTCGTAAATATAACACCACCGTGTCTACCTTCGTGATCAGAGAAACAACAAGCACTACCCTTCACTACTCAGAACTTGCATTTGAATATTAAGTAGCAAATTTTTTTTATAAGAAAAGGTAACTAACTTACAGGTTGTGAGTCAGAAGTGCCAGACTGTCCTTGCAGAGTTATAACTGCTCCACTTTATAGTCTCTGTGCACAGCCAGCATAGACTGCACTGCAGATTCAGGAATCAGTCCTCCGTAAATGTACTGAACATACTCTAATATTTGTGTTGAACTGTTCTGGAACAAGTGATTTCTAGTTGTTTTCTCTTTTGGAAGTACAAACAAAGTTTCACTTTCACACTGAATATAAAAGTCATAACTTTTATAAAGAATCTCTCTTTGGTTTTGAGACTTAAGTCTTTGCAACTTTAGGGATGTATGCACTAATAACTTGTAACACTCCAAAGAGAAAGGAAAACTTTATTGCATCATACGACCCCATTAATTCTGAATGGTTTGGTTTTGTAGAATGTGTGAGCCCAGTCCACCTGCTCTGCATCCCCACGCCAAGGGCAATGTGACCATGGTGGGTGTTGGTATCAAGCTTGAAGACGACGAATCGGGAGGTAGAGTCGTCCACCGAGAATCCCAGCAGTCCTCTCCGGTCAGTGATTGGTCAGTTCGGCAGCTGTCGGACAGAGACGACTCTGAGAAGTCAGCGCCCCCTAATGCACAATCTCCTTTGGTATGAAGCGTTTATGAATATGAGACTTGTTTTATAAATTAAAATCATTGTTGTTTTTTCTGATTGTTAGATAAGATACGATTTGTAGTGAGTACCTAACTTAATGGTTCCTGTGTTTTTTAGGCAAGTTCTCCCAGTAAAGACCTAGTACGATCATACACACCTGCCAGCCAAGATGGAGGCAACAGAGCTCATGATAAGACGGACAACAAGCCTAATGTCAGTGAAGGTAAGTGCAACAGTTCCTTTACAAAAATAAGGAGCGCTAGTTGGCATATTCACACTCGGTCATTGGCATTCATTGTGCACCAATGTTTTGAGGCTGTTCTTTGAGAGTAGAAGAGGTTTTTGAAAGTTTTAATTTTGATGGAAACCCGTGCAAGTGGTTTATCCACGTGTGTCAGCAATTACAATGTCATTGCTTTTAATGCACTCTACATCGAGATGATCCAAGTTCCTACATTGCCTCTCTTGTTTTGTCTTGTGAATGATACATTTCGCAGCTCTTTGGTTACTAAAGAGTCCTCAAGTGTTTTCTCAAAAGGCTTTCCTTTTGTTTTCACACATTTTCTATTTTTCTTTTGGTATAACTGTAGGTTTTAAGCTCAAGGCTTTTCAGTACAGTGTTTCTCTCATCCAGATGAAAAAAGCTTTTTCTTCTTTGTTTGCTTCTCTGTTATGTCATTCTACATTCAAGTACATTTAGGCACTTTATTATATTTAATATAGATATATATTGTAGATTGTTAAAGGTATTCAGTTAGAAGTAAAGTTCTTTCTCTCTCTACCTAAATTTAATTAATTAAATTACTCTTTTAAAAAAAAATCTCTTTATCGCCTTTTTTTTTTAGTGATGCCTACTATTGAAAAACTTCTGAATACAGACTGGAAAGAAAAGTTCCTTGGGAAGGGTCTTCAGGGCAGTGTCAACCTAAAAGGTGAATTTATGTGTTTATACTGGACACACATGCAAATCATTGAACAGAGCAACCATATAGTGTTGTTTCTATATGTTCCATTGTAGATCATCTCACATTTGTGTTTCACTGACACCTTCTGCATGTGCGTATGTGTTTACAGGAACCCCAGAGAGTCTGGCAGAGAAGGAGCTTCAGTTGTTGTTGATGATCAACCAGCTCTCCGGTCTGCGAGAGCAGCTGCTAGGAGCTCATTCTGAGCAGAGGAACATGGCTGCTCTGCTGCTGGAGAAACAGCAGCAACAGATGGAACTGGCAAGGCAGCAGCAAGAACAGGTGTGGAGACGCTGAAAAAAATGGGGGGAGGAAATCAGTGTAATCTGAAATCAGCAACAGCTATATGCGAGTTAGTTTGGTTTCTAAATACAGATTCTTTGTTTAGATCGCTAAACAGCAGCAGCAGTTGATACAGCAGCAACATAAGATCAACTTATTGCAGCAGCAAATTCAGGTGAGGCTGAATGGCATGATTCAAAATCTTGCAATGTATGAACTGGGGACCATCTTAAGATCATAAGATTAAATCCAAAAACTATTTGGACAGTGTTGAAAAGCAATATAAGGTCACTTATGGTGATCTCTGTGACTTTTGACTCAGCAGGTAAACATGCCGTATGTTATGATCCCTGCCTTTCATCCCAATGCCCAACCGTTGCCAGTCACCTCTGAAGCCCAGATGGGTTTGCCTCTGCAGCCCATTCCCTGCAAACCAGGTAAGCTTTACCAAACCCTCTGTAATATCCTCAACTCCCCTCCCTTCGCCTGATAAAGCGAATTGTTTGCAAATCCTGATATAGGCCTGAAAGACCTACCTACTGGCATATTGAGCAACTGCTAGCTTTTACAATAAGAGTCCTGTTAGGACACAGGATTCAGCAATCGGTTATCTTCAGATGGATCAAACGGCATCTGTCAAAAATCTCAAACTAATTGACTTCAAATAATATGCTTTGTCAGTTATTTGAAAAACTTGTTTGCTCTTGCGCTGTTCAGCATAATGCTTATCAGCAGTTGTTTGTATTTTTAGGTAATAAGTAGACTGGAGCAAAGCTGAACTGAAAAAGTTAATACTTACTATTCAAGAAATGCATTAACCTCAAAAGAACTTTTTTCTTTTCTCAATGCATGTTCGTCTGAAGGTCTGTTTTGTAGTGCAAGTAGTTATTGCACGAATTGATGGTTTTGCTCATGTCTTTGGTCCAGAAAGAAAGACTTTTGAAAGGACTTCTTGAGTGAATTTCTTGCACATGCACTGAAGAACGGCTCCGGGTTGGTCATTGATTTAGAGTGTATATTGATCTCGTAAAATACAGAGCAGGTTCTTTGCATTGACGCCCGTAATGAGCGGTACTGTGTCCTTGCTCGGTTAATAGACTCTTGTGAACGCACAACTTTGATGCCTGTATGCATATACTCTATTCGCTTAGAAGATGAAGGGTAGAAGGAAAGAACAGGGAACAATAGAACAAGTGTATGAGATAGGCACAGATGTTCGGCACAGTTGAGCTGCCTTTGTAAAGAAACCTGGGTAGGGGACCAAGGACGCAAGTGAATCTCGGCTCAAAGACTTTATTCAGCAATATTAGAGAGATTCTCAGGCCATAAACATTGAGAAGTCTTTTTACCTATTTAGAAATATTGACCTGAACCTAGCCTAAATCCCGACCAAGTTGGGTAGTAGATCTCTAGCATGTTCACTGAGTATTTATGTCTTTAATTCTTTCAAGTTTCAGTCTTCTAAATAAACTTTATTTGTTTTTAGTGGAGTATCCCATGCCGTTGCTGCCCAATCCACACTCCACCCCGGTCAAGAGGTCCAGTGGTACAGTCTTTCGCCAGGTACGCTTTCTTGCTTCGTTCTGCAGGTCATCTCACTTTGTTGTACTCATTAGTGAATCTCACAATGATTTTGTGCTCCAGGATACCAGTCAGCCTCTCAACCTCACAGCTAAACCCAAGACCCCAAGTCCACAGGCACTGGAAATGGCCCACTTGCAGACAGGTTACCGACCCAGAGATCTGACGCATAGCCCTCCTCGATCCGCGCTCAGCCTGAGTATGACACACATCTAGTCTCTAACATAATTGGCTTGCAAGTTATAATATGTGTTTTGGGCTGATTTGACATTGAAAGATTGCTTTGTTGCACCTGGTCTTTGCAACAACCACAGAACTATTTATTAGATTTAGACTGTGACCGTAAATTTTTTTTTTTGTTTCATAACAAGTTCCACAACTTTGTTGTGCTATCAGGTGTGTCGGAAAATGTGGTTTTCCTGCCATGGCACTGTTTTGTAGGGAGGTCCTTGAGGTTCACATTCAGGAAAAAGCACTGCGTTAGAAAGACCCTTCTTAGGGTTCCCACTGCCAATACGCTTCTATCCCAAGTATTAACGGCAGTTGTCGGCAGTTCAGAAAACTTGTTCCCCCTTCGAACCAGCCCCTGAGAATGTGTCAGCACCAGACGTGACTGTTTGTCTTAAGCCTTTGGACTCAAGTCTAGGGGGCTCATCCGGGACGGGATCATATACTTGAGATCGAGCCAAGTGCTTTATTTGTGCATCACAAGACGGAGAGGGATAAACGTATCTCTCTTGACCTTGGTCTAAAGTTTCCTTTCTCTCTCGCCCTTTCACTCTTCAGGCTTCTTGGGAGAGGGTGATGTTGTGACACAAGCCATTCATGATGCCCAGCAGCTGTTGCGTGGAGGACAAGGCCCGACGGGCCGTGAGAGGGACAACAACACAAGGCTGGTGAGTCGACGTCTTAGCGCGCACACACACGCACTCCAGTTTTCCAAGGTCCCTCACGGCACCTGGGCCCCGCTGTTTGTCACCATTGGTCATGCTTCAAGGCCAAAGCATCGGGGCAAGTGTCCATTAATGGCCCACACTTGAAGTGCCTCTCTTTCAGAACACCCACTGTGTTACAAGAGAAGAGGGGCGGTCAGGGTCAGCGATGGATATTGGTTTACAGAGGTTCATGATATCGGGGGAACATTCCCCTTTCAGCTACGAACAGCTGTTATTAGATTCCCACTGCAGCTTGTGTGTTCGCTTGTTTGTATACGTGGCAATTGCGGAACAGCCTCGAGTCTACGTAGACACCTGTTTCGGCAACCACTTTGTTGCTCCTTTTGAATTCAGTTTAACCGCAGGGATATATGACAGTGATTTTTGCCTTTTGTTGTCAACAGGGTTTTGAAGCATTCCACTTAAACCTGTTTTTACAGCTTGACACTTGTAGAACTGTTTTACGCGCTCATGAAAATGCAGGTAGACGTAGACAACAATGCCAGGCCATTTGAAAGGGAGATGAATATAGCTCATTAATGTTTGCATTTCAGAATTATATTTGACAGCTACAAACGTCCCTGGAGCTCTTCGTGTTGTTGCTTTTGTAATGTTGTCCAGCTTCTGTAGCAATGGCGTTAATATAAAAGCAATTCCTGTTCCAGCTGGATGCAGTGATCACTGATGATTGTTTTGTTTTTACGTATGTTTTAACGTAAGCTGTCTGTTGATGGATTTTTAGGAGGTGACTCGAGACCGGATGGATGATGGACAGTCCCTGCGAGTGAATGAGGACCACCTCAGCAGTGACTCTGAGGGTATGTATGGGTCAAATATAATTGATTCACTTTTTTTAACATGCATACATTCTTCCAGCTTGTTGTGCTTCAGCTGTACACAGGGGGTTACCCCACCCCAAAATGAACATTTTGTCATTAATCCTTTAACCTGATGTCATTCCAAACCCGTAATAGCTCTATTCATCATATGAATGCAACTTAAGATATTTTGGATGAAAACCAGGAGGCTTGTGACTGTCCCATTGACTTCCAAGTAAATTATTCTGTCATGGTCCAGAAAAGACGGTCAAAATAGTCTTATCTGCCATCAGTGAGTCAATCTGTATTTTATGAAGTGACAAGGATGCTTTTTGTGTGCAAAGACAAAACAAAAATAATGACTTTATTGAGCAATTTGTTGTGAACGGCATTGGAGAAAGTGATTAATGACAAAATCTTCATTTTGGGGTGGAGTAACACTTCAAATTTGTTTTTCCTTCAGTGTTTTTCCTTCAGTGTTGAATTGTTCTATTCTTTTGCAAACAATTTTGGTCTTATGTAAATGCCCTTTAAGAAACCTGCCAGATTACTTCCTCCCAATCATATAATATATGGCTACCAGCTAAGACAGAATAGTTGTTCAGGCTAATACAGGGTTCCCGCGGGGTCTTAAAAAGTCTTAAAAAGTCTAAAATTCAAAAAGTAAAATTTAAGGCCTTAAAAAGTCT
>JAUCMS010000012.1:5440621-5456852 GCA_032357445.1 Enteromius radiatus | reverse complement strand
TAATTTTCTAACATAATGGTCTAAAAAGGTCTTAAAAAGGTCTTAAATTTAACTAACTGAAACCTGCAAGAACCCTGCTAATAGCTCATTTTGAGATGTAGTGCACATTTTTTAGCCAAGAAATTTGACTTGATCACAAATTTGAGCTTTGTTTGCTTTTCTTATCAAATAAACAATACAAATGCATATGAATTTATGACTGTTTCTAATGCAATTTAAAAAAAACTCTTTGGCATGCGGCAAACACAGATGCCACCTGCCTGTGTAATTGCGTTTGGCTGCAGGGCTTGTAGTCAAACAAAAGGAAGTTATGTGTGTCTAGACTGATTGTTTTCTTTTTAATCTTGTTGTTCCCAACAGGGCAGATGGCAATCTCTGGTGTGGGAAGCTTTGGTGAATCCCGGACTCCCTCCTCTGGCCACATCAAACGTCCCATGAACGCCTTCATGGTGTGGGCCAAAGACGAAAGACGACGTATCCTGCAGGCGTTCCCTGACATGCACAACTCCAGTATCAGCAAGATCCTCGGTAAGAGAGAATGGAGCCACTCGGTTTTTACCGATAGTCTATTGATAGTTAAGACAGTTGCAACGCTTTTGATGAGGGAATGCTATTCGCTATCAACTAGCTGCATGGATATTATTAGCATATGAGCTGTTATTATTAGCTGTTAATGCATGACCATATTCTACATTCCTAAACATCGCTACTGCAACAATATCTTTAAGCAGCAAAGTATTTTTGAATTTTTTACAGTTTATAGTGAATGGATCTAAAGTGTTAGCAGTTTAGAGGTAGTAATATTACAGTTATATTTTAAAATGATTAACATTGCACGCGCATTAATGATTAATACTAGACTGACACGTAACTTGTTATACTTAGTCTTTCACACCGTCCGTAGATGTTCAAGATAAGCACATTATATTAGCTTTGCCCATCAAAGTGTTTTTATAATTGTCTTCTTGTCAAAGAAAAATGTTGCTGTCAAATATTTTTCACCATACTTTCCATCAAAGAATGCTCTGCTGACTATAATGTCTAATCCTTCCTCTTTGTGGATTCTGAAGCACCTGTTCTGACAACATTGTCCTCATTGTTGTATTATTATTTCTTCTCCTCTAGCCTTTTATCTTTCTTCTGAGATGAGTTGTTTATTGTTGGGATGGGCTGAGGGGTTATGGGAACGTTGAGTTTGTTATGCTCACAGTTAATCCTACAGTCACAAGTGGAGGTGTTACTCTGTAAAACACGTCTATATTTTCAAACATGCAACTTGCTATTGCCCCCTGTAATGGAGAGGAGGACGCAAGGTCTTAGGGGGTTAAAAAAGGGGTGACACCAGGGCACGAGCAGCCACCTGGCTCCTGGGGTGACAGGAAAACAACACCCAGAACTTCAGCCCCCTCATCCCTTGCTGCACCTCTGCCTTCCTCAGCTCTTTCCTTTCGCAAAACAGTCGCATTCCATTCCATTGTGGTGACACTGACACCCTCCTGATTCAGGTTTTTTTTTCTCCTCCTGAATGTGGCCCGCACCTACGTTTCTGTCAGTTTCTTACCCTTTTAGCCCGCAGCACACTTCGAGAGGCAGCGCCACCATTGCACGCATGAAGTCCGTAAATCAAATAGTTGCAATGTCAAATATTTGCAGCATGTAGAGAATAGGGTTAATTAAGTCAGGTTTTTTTTTTTTTTTTTTTTTGCACGACTTTGTACTTTCACTTTAATTTATCTCTCACTTCCCGGTTGATGTGGAATTTCAACTCTCACCGACACTCGAAATCTCAAAAAAAAAAACAAACCACTGAATAACCTGCTCCAAATGCACTATGTGGCCAAAAGTATGTGGATACTTCCTTCTAGTAAACTGGTTTAGTAGCTTGAATCATCCCTGACAGGTGCATGTAACATAAAGCCATGCCATTTCATTTTTTACTGCAACAGGGTGTATTTTTATTTTCTATTGTGTTCTAGTTAAAAATATGTATGTGTGTGTGTGTGTGAACATGCTCCCGTAAATGTTCAAACACATGGGTTTGTTTCTTAGGTGTCCACATATTCTTGGTGCCCAAATGGTGATATGATATTGTAACTTACGTACAGTAATTTTTGTGGCCTCTTAGGTTCCCGGTGGAAGTCCATGTCCAATCAGGAGAAGCAGCCATATTACGAAGAGCAGGCCAGACTGAGTCGGCAACATCTGGAACGATACCCAGACTACAAATACAAACCCCGACCAAAGCGGACCTGTATCGTGGAGGGTAGACGGCTGCGGGTCGGAGAGTACAAGGCCATGATGAAGAGTCGACGACAGGAGCAACGAGTTACTTACCCTTCAAGGTGATGGCTGCTGAATTTTTCAGAGGTGCATTTGGTTGGAGAATGCATCTCCATAACGAAAAGGCAATGCAATGCTAACGCATGAAAGAGTGCAAAACTGTATTTATTGCTTGAATATAAATGGACAGAATTTGAAATCTGAGACTTAAAAGCGTAAAGTTTGGCCTATTGTGATTTACTGGATGGGAGGCGCACTATATCTACGGTTCATTCATCAACTGAAAACAGAATCGATTTAAAATACCACTATTATGGGTTATGAAAGGTCTAATTTGGTTTTGGGATTTCCAGACTACACACTGACATTTGTTCAATGACTTCCAAACAACTTGTTCAGTGATGACTTCTTCTAAACCCCTCTAGTGATTTGTCTCTTTCATATTAGCTTCTAACGCTCCAAAAGCAGCACCTAGTGGCAAAGAATGAGTTTGAGTTTTCATTCAAATCAATGCTAAAAGACCAACAAGTGGGGAGGCAATATGCTAATGTTTCATTTTGACATCATGAAATGGCTTAAAAGTCGTTTTAAAAACAACTCATTTCAGTGTTTCAGAGTCGACTCTTTTTTTTTATTTGAAAGAATTTATACACGGTGCACTTTCAGATGTAAAACATTCACTTAGAGCTGTTACACACCACATGATAGCTCATTTTAAAAAATCCAAAATAGGGCACATTTAGAATCGATATTGGTTCATAAAAATAAGAATATTTTACAGTGGAGAAATACTTTTTTTTTTTTTTTTTTTTTTTTTTTTTTAACCAAGTCCTAGCATATGTTATTGTTTTTAGTGGCCTCTGCTGTCACTGCGGTGTGTGTGGTGTTGAACATGAAACTATATGAAAATTAAAATGATGGGTGATAATAGATTGGCAATACATAATAGATTTTTACAACCCTGTCATAAATTGACCCTGACATTATTCATGTCTAACGCAACCTCTGATCTACATGTAAAATATTTGTGACAAATTTTTGGTCACCTTCTAATAAATGTATTGTGCATCTACTACTAAAAAAAAAAATAATAATAAAATTAAATAATAAAAAAATAATAATAAAATCATACATGCATACATAAAAAAATAAATAAATAATAAATATATATATATATATATACTTTTTAAGCAATGCAAATATGATGGCAATTTGTATCCAATGCATACTTTTTATTTATTTATTTTTTTTATCTACTGTATGCATCAGATCATTAACTTTTTTGACTGATGTTTATTTTGACGTTTATTCCCACAGCCAATCAGAGCAGCAGCTACAGTACTCCTCCAGTGAAGGACAGTACCCCACCACGCCAGTGTCAATGCCCCCATTGCCCATGCACCCTGCCCTCCTGGAGCACTACCTTCCCCGGGGTCTGGAGCCTCCAAAAGGCCAAGGGAGCGAGATGCGGGAGGCGGCGCGGCCCAGACAGCCCTACAGCGAAGGGGAGGAGAGCGACGCGGGTGAACGCAGTGAGGGAGAGCTGGTTGTCCTCACGGACTGAGACAGCAACAGGAAAACATTGGAGGACAGAGAGGGTGCAAAATGCGATGAAAGAGATGGAGAATATTATTGGGAGACTTTGCAATCCCTACCTACAAAATCATGGTGTCCAATAAATGGTATAGGTCAGTGTTTTTTCTGTCCAGTTGTGAGGATGTCCTGGTTTGAGACGCGTCAGATCAGTCACATGTTTCTCTAGGGTTGCGAAGCACAGGTCTTTATTTTTCCAGTGGTTAAGGCAAGACATCCAGGATAGGTCTTACATAGTGACCTCGGCTTGGAAAAAGCAAGACATTTTCAATCTACGATATTCATTATGAGACTGCAAATCTCAAGACTTTTAAAGGCATTGTGAAGGTAGGGTTAATTTTTTTTTTTTTTTTAAATCATCACTGTTTATTATGAAGTAAATGTTATCTGCGCGAGAGCAGCTTCCCTGTAAGGGGTACAAATAAGTATATTCACTGCCAAGTTCCACGTTTGACACTGTCAAATGATTGGCAATAATAGCACGAAACTGTTCACATAAATGAAAAGAGTATGGTGAGGAAAGTGGAAATAAAATTAGGATGTACTATTTCTTTAAATAGTCAAAGCGTGAAGAGCTATGAATCATTTTGCCATAGAAAAAGAAAAGGAAAAAGAAGAGAAAAAAAAACCCTACACCCTCTCTGTGTTATAATGCTTCTTGATGTCACCAGGGTTTTCCTGCAAAAGTTCCTGTCAAGACTGTGCCAAGGTACTTTCCAGAGCTCAAGGGCTGAGCAAAAAAAGAAAAGAAAAAGAAAACACGTGGACTTGGAAAAAGGAAGGAACATTCCTGAACCCCTTGTCCAGTTTATTATACCAGATAATGACGATTAGATGCTGTTCTGTTACAGAGATTTAAGCAGCCTGCCCCTTTAAGATTCGCTAAAATCAGCGAAGGTTGGTTAGCTCCCTCTGCTGTTTGAATCTGGGTACTGCACTTAAAATATTTCCCCATTTTTGTTTCTTTTGATTTAGTGCAGAATAAATCACTTGAAATGCACTTTTTTTTAATATATATTTTTTTCAGACCCTCATGATTCATAGAACTTTTTTTCACAGTAGAATTTTGCACTTGATGTACATACGCAAATGATTTCTACTATTCATTTTGTGAAACGAGATGTGAATAATGCCCTTGCCTCAGATGACTCACATTTTAAAAAAAAAGAAGATTTGATTGACTTTTATATTTTGTGTGTGTGTGTGTGTGTGTGTGTAGAGTTTTTTTTTTGTGCTGAAGAAAATAACTGAGTTATCATTCCAGCAGTTCTTATGACCGGGTCCATATTATTGGGCTGCTAGTCAATTTACAGTTGAGCTGAAATGTAAACATTTTGTAAAAAAAAAAAAAAAAAAAAAAAGATAAACATTTATATTTTAAAGAGGAGATTTTAGAAGATATTTGCCAGTGGACTGTTAGTATAAACATTTTAAAGAAAATGATGACATGTATATAGCTGGACACAGAAATACAGTTCGTATTTTATCTGTAGAATAAACCTATTGGGGGAAAAAACAATGATTTGCAATCTAGACAACTGTTGCAAAATATAGATATAGACTTTATTTTGTTTATAAAAGTGTATAATTTAAAGGTGTACATGTGTTTTTCTGTATGTTGCATTTTTCCAAGCAAGTTTTTGTGGTTTGTTTTTGAAGCATAAATAAAATGTTATGTTTACTTATGTGGGTCTGATTTTTTTATTTTTTTTGAGCATTCGGTGAAAAGCTGGATTCATTAGTAAAGCGCTAATTATTAATTCAAGTCACTAAAATATCTATTTTATAACAATAAGGATAAATAGACGTGATCACAAATATAATATTACATAACCTTTGAATATTTATCTAGAAAGGGCTTGAGAAAACGCATGAACGCAGCTGAATCTGAGGAAAAACTTGCTAACAAACAAAAACTGCACATTAGCGCTGAGGATGTCGTCTCGCATGTGTGTAACTGCATTGTGCTTGTTTGATTCGGGATATCCTCAATAGTAGTCTTCCTGTTCTTACCGGGACAAAATGCAGGTCACCGTCCGCAGGAGACAGGCAAAAGTTCAACGGGTGTGACACAGAAGACACTTCTGGTCACCAGAGGCCGTTTTCATTCAGGCAGAGCGGGCATTTAATGTATATTACAGATGTATTATAACAAATGGAAAAGGGACATTGGCACAACTCTTGACATTTTAATGGAAAATCTGAGTAATTATTAAATTATTCTCCTCACAGTTGAATAGAAGCAAAAACATTGTACAGTATTTTTCACAATATTTCACAGTATTTACAGAATCCTTATCAGTGCCGAGAGCCTCGCTGCGTTATAATAGCGCCGCCAAACACACACACACACTTGAGTCCATGGCAACCTAACAATCCAGTACACTCCCATTTCAGTGAAATATACAAAACAATTAGAAATACTAAAGATGCAAGTATAAATGAAACAATCTGTACATTTCTTCAGTACATTCACAAAAGAACAGATCTAAAAAAAAAAGCGCACGCTGTGAAGCCGACTTGTTTGGTATGTGTTTGATATAGTAAACAAAACAACAATCCCAACACAGATGCTTCCTGTAAACATCCCTTTTAAGAGCAGAGATTTAAAAAAAGGGATATTTACAAGGTCATTTCAAATAATAGAGATGATAACTTAATTTTATATACAGGGGTGGTGCTATGAAATGTCTAGGATGTTCCACCTTCTCCAGCTGTAGCCACACAAAGAAGATTATATTAAAGTGGGAAAAAAAAAAAAAAAAAACTTTGCAGGAAATGGGAATGGTGTTTGTAAACGTTTCCCCCTTCACATTAAAAATGGCCTTCATACAGTATCATAAAAGAAAACTGATATTTTACAGAAGTAGTTTTCTTCTGGTAGACACATTCACATATGTACATCTATACACATCTTGCAATTGCACTCCTGTTATATGAACATACATATTGTTCAAATTTATAACATTCTTCATGCACGTGAGGAATATGCAACCTATAGAAATATTTGTTCAGTTATCAGTCATCGCGGACCACAAAGATGTCAAAATGCATCAACTGACCTGAAACTGTCAAGATTATGAATAAAGAATGTGAAGCAAAATTTTAGGACCTTTTTTCTCACTATGAAAATTAATCCCAGTAGCTTGTGATTCTAATAAATGTTGCATTTTCATTACTGTAATGCACATAAAACTTGTGTTACAGTATTTTAAATTTAATTTAAACTGATTTAATTAATAAATAATGCATTTATACATTTATTGTTTTCCACACAAATGCGTATGTTTTTGCATTTTCTGTATGCAACGTATCATTTCTTATTATTTGTATGGTGAAATTTAACCTGGAAAGGTTTTCTGAACATTCACCTTAAAAGTGCAACTCCAATTTTAGATCTAAGCAGTAAAAAGTGAACACAACCGGGACACGGTATATTAGCACAGAGCTATCAGGCAGTTCCAACTCATTAGAGAAACACTGGCTACAAAATTATTCATGGTTTTGTTGAAGGGCCTCTTGCTTTCAGTCGTCGCCTGCGGCTCAAAGCGTTTCATTATTAACCTGCTCCTGACACCGAGCCAGAGACACCTTAGAGATTTCACCGTGACCTCGCCGCTCATCTAGCTTCAGTTTCAAGACGGACTGAAAATGACTGCTGTACTAATTGATCAGGGACTGATCTGGTCAGTCAAAATAAAGGACACTTGGGTTCAACAAGCTGCCAGAAAGATTCCAGTGATGCTCAAAATGGATGAATCTCACCAAAACATATTCAGGTCATAATGTGTCATGTGTATATATGTATATGTATATACATACACACATATATATATATATATATATATATATATATATACACACACATACTGATATACATATATACACACATATATATATGTGTGTGTGTGTGTGTGTGTGTGTGTGTATATATATATAGGGTATATGGCCTGACATGTTTTTGACAGATTCCCACAAATATCTCTCTACCTCTAGTTTACAGTATAAGATTAAAGCGGGAGTGACGGAAATTGGTGCAATTCTTGGCAATTTCAATACGCATGACAAAAACAAACAATCTTGTGCTTTTGTGGGGCTTTAGCAAGTTTCTACTGAAATGTTTAACTTAGACAAAAACTGAAATTTTGCGGCGAAAGCAGAATATATGCGACAAAGAAATGTAATAAAGCAAAAGACTTGGAAATGTGAAGTTATGATGCTGTAGGTGAGAGAAGTTTAGAAGTACAGCAGTGAAATGAAACGTAAATCAAAAATGTAAAAATAAAAAACGCATACAACAAGACAGTCCAGGTATTTAAGACCCTAAATCTTTCCTAAATCAGTTAATATTCCAAACTTAAATAATCTTGTCCTTTTTCGCTCCGGGACATTGAGTCCTCACAGATGGTGACCTGAATCAAACCACAAAACACTTACATAAATACTGCCCCCTTTTCCAGTTTTGGAAAACCATTAGATTGACGGGGTTACATTAGGAATGAGCTTAGTGATCATTGAGCAGATAATGACTTTCAAATCTCAGTTTGAGCTCTGCCAGGTGATGCAAATGCATTTAGGACAGAGAGCGAGGGAGGAAGGGGGAAGTGGGAGGCAGGTGGTAATATTCCACAGCCTGTGATGAGTGGAAAATTCAACAGGACTCCTCACAACCATAAAAGCTACCATAAAAGACGGGTCTTACGGCCCTGACTTCTTGGGAATGTCTGGATTGAGGTTTCATTGACTTCAATGGTTACTTGGTTACTTGCCTTTTCAAAGTGACTTACAGGGGACTAATCGCAGGGTTTAAGTCATTTGCTCAAGTGCGTAATAGTGCAGAACAGGGCAGGATTTTGACCTTGGTAACTATTTAGTTCCCTTTTGGCTCTTAAACAGAAACTTTTGTATTACCAGCTCAGATTTTTAACACATGACTGCACAGTAAGATAAATCTGAAAGGACTTTGAGCATTTGTCATTGCAAAAGAAACAACAGTGGGCCACATCCATTTTTGACAGAAGCATTACGAAGCCACAGGCTGGCTGTTTCGTGTAAGTAAATGCGCGCAGTATCAAAATATCCCCTTGCTGAACATAACTACAGGCCTCCTTCACGGCAAATTCCGCATACGTTTGCTATGGTTCTTCACACTGCAAAACCTCTAACAAGAAGTCAAAGCAAAGTCGGCTCCGAAAGCGCAAGGACTACTTTGGTGCAAAACAAGCGCCCGGTAATAATTAATAAATAAAGTGTAATTAAAACATAAAAAACACGCTCATTTTAAGGGCAACTCGATCGACTAAAAGGTGAGTCCCAAAGAGAAATATGGTGTTTGAAAAATGAATCAAGTGGAACTAAGACTTCGCATACAAGGTGTCAACCATTTATAAGAGGTCCCAGTGCTCACCCCTACTGCACCCCATACCCTTCCCTGACTGAAATGGCCTCTGATTCCACAGTCAACAGATACCAGCACTGTCCTCTCATCCTCACATCTCATTTGTGGATCTCCAGAGCCATTACAGCAGGTTTGGTCTTGAAGTACTGATTGAAACGTAGCACGGCATACCTAGGAAAAAAAGAGTAAAATGTAAAATTACACAGCATAGTCTTCACTGTTCTTATTAAAGCTATAAAAGACCTTCTGTGAAGAGCAGTGTGTGATTTTGGTCTTTGTTTTTTATTGTTTAATATTCTCAGCAGGATTATTAGTCACTTTAAGAGCCACACGGATCCAATTTACTGTTACACGTGTATATTCATTCTCATCTGTTTACATTCATTTATTACATAACCGACAAGGATTTACATCAATAGTAGCTGCATTATGACACATTGTTGTGTATATTTGACCATTCAGGCGCATGCCTTCAGCTAAAAGATGGCATTAATAAATGTAATCAACTTTAATAACTCAAGCAGTTGAGGGTTTTTATGGAGGAGTGAAAGCACACGGCTGGAAAGGGGGCAAAATGGGGTGCAATAATTGTTTTATCTAGATCAGGGGTGCCCAACCCTGTTCCTGGCGATCGACTGTCCTGCAAAGTTTAGCTCCAACTCTAATCGGACACACATGCCTTTAATTTTCAAGCGATCCTAAAAAACATAATTAGTTGCTTCAGGCGTGTCCGATTAGAGTTGGAGCTAAACTTTGCAGGACAGTCGATCGCCAGGAGCAGGGTTGGGCACCCCTGATCTAGATTATTATATTTTCATAATCATTGGAGGAAGTTAACAGCCCTAATATTGTCAGAAATTAACTTTAAAATCAGAAATTAATTTAGTAAAAAAACAATTGTTTTTACATTTTAGGTCATATTTTTACCTTTAAAAGATGATATGTTTATCATATCACTTATTTAAAAAGTTATTATAGTTATATCTATGTAATCATTATAGTTTTTTAAAAATGTATTTATAGATTTTGTTTGTATTATGCTTTATATTTGTAGCACTGCTGTAGTATAACAAATTACAAATAAATGTATTATGACTAAATACAAAACAGCATAATAAATGGTATTTAAAATACATTTTATATAATTTTATGGCACATGTGTTAGATACTTTATATTACATTATGAAATATATATTGAATATATTTTAAAAGGCCTAATGGGCATTTTGTCTTAAGACCTGGTTATTTGATGACTTTTTTTAACCTTTTCCTACATGCAACAAGGCAGATTTTATAAACAGACGGTAGGATCCCTCCTGATCTCATCTGCGCAGGCAGTGATTTGTTGTTGAAAGGTGCAGCCTGAGTGGAACCACGACCTGTTGCTTGGAAACTGGCGATGTAGGTAGTTTACAGAATATATTACTTGAGCCAGTTTAATAAAACTGAGCCACGATTCCTACAAAAATATCCTCAGCCTACGGATGATATAACTCACCCCCATCCAAAAAAAATAAAACTAGAGTAACATGAGTAAAGTTTCTTTGGGCTACAGATACACAACCCTGTCGAGTGCCAAAGTCTCAGAGGTCAGCAGGCTACTTTTTTCACCTCTGGAAATCAAACACAGCTGACTGGTTTCTATAGGCTATAGAAATAACAATCTGCACCCATTCATCTTGCAGCATGTGGGAGAGCTTCATATTAGACGTTCACCTCCAACTGAGGCTTTCATTAATCTAATGTAATTTGCATGGTCTAATGTATTTTTAAAGAAAATGGACAACTGTTTTAGCAATCTCAGCCTCATTTCAGCTTCAGGCCAATTTTTTTTCTACATATAAATCTAATTTATTTATTTAGTACAATTGTATTTGTTTCCAGGGTATTAATATGATTTATATTATGATATACATACTATTAGCATTTTTTTTAATTACATTTCTAAATTTGGTCTAATTTGTCTTACTCCCAGTATACAATATATTAGCTTACAAAAGTAACTAAAATGTGTTTATTGGCTGCAGGAGTTTCCAAAACTTACTGTCACTTTCATATCACTTACGGTTTATTCTTTATCGGCCAGTAATACCCATTTCTCTTAACACAGTTAGAGCTGATAATGATCTTTATGCCTGTAAATAAATCCTCCCCCATCACAGAGATGAAAGGTTTGCTGAGCTGGGTACGCTGCTTACCCGAGGAAGTCGAACTCGATGGTGGAGTACTTGGCTTGGATCAGGGCCCAGAAACCCCAGAAGAAATGTGAAGCCTGCCAAAGCGGAAGATCAAACTTTAGGCCAAAGCCTCCTAGCTCAGTCCACACACAGACACCAATCAACATGCAAAAAAAAGCTTGTAATCCAAATAAACCTTATAAATGCAGAATTATGAAAACACTTCTCCCCTTGTGATCCTCTGCACACTCACCAGAGCAAATTTGTTGACTTGTACGAAGAGCGTCTCCAGTTCATGCTGACTCACCTCTTCACCTTTCTTGGTAAAGAGCTTGTAGGTCTGCAAATAAGTGTGCAACCAGTCCAGCTGCATTTCTTGACTGGGATAAAGGTTATAGTCGGGTTCACTCATGCCTGATAAGCACACACAAAAAACGTATCATGAAGTTAATGCAAAACAAAACCCAGAGAATTACTTTTATTCATTATTTTTTTAAAAGCTGCTCACCTGCAAATTCATTAAAATGGTTTCCAATGTCAAAGGCTTGGTAATTGTAACTTGAATATTCATAATCGATAAAGCGAACATGCCCTGAAAAATGCAAAAGTGTTGATTTGTAGTGAGTAAAACTGAATATTAGGTTTGAACGCCTTTTAAAACAATCACAAAATGTAATGCATTAGGTCAAAAGTGTAAACACATTGGCTCTGTGGTGTTGTTAATATTTCTTTGTTTGAGCAGGCCAAACTTCTGGCTCAACCAAATGAAGGATTTCATGTTTGCCTAAACAATAAAACACAGGCAGGATGGAAACAGCGGCAGTAGTGTTTGTGAAGCCTGGCAGCAGTCAATATATTTGCTATTCTGTAGCACACTGAAGCATTTTAAAGCAACAGAAAAACACATTCACAATGCATTTAACTTGTATGACATATACAATACCGTTCATTTTATATATATATATATATATATATATATAAAAATGAACACTTCTACTTAGCATAAAAGACTTTTCAAAAACACCTAAAAAAATCTTCCCATCCACAGGAGTTATGGGTTATGAAATATTGAATATTATTCTTCCCTCCCACATGACTTTGGTTACACAAGAAGGCAGATCAAGATTCGGATAAAAGATTACTCGCTTGTGTAATGAGACGAGGCTCTGTTATTATAGAAGTAAATACAGTAAGTTTGATTTCATGTTGTCATGGTGTACACCAGCAGAACTCACCTTCCTTTGCATTGTGAATGATGTTCTTGCAGAGCAGGTCATTGTGACAGAGCACTACAGGAGAGCCCAGTTGTGACAGGTGTTCCTTCATCCACATCATTTCCTGTTCTAGAACTTCCTGACTGGGCACTTCCTGCTGAATTCTAATTCAGAGAATACAGAAACAGATGAGTGATTCAAGCACACGACAAACAGAGAGTCAAGAGTATTTAACAAATGCAATAACATTTGTTAATGACAAACATAGCTTTTAATGACATTTTGACTCGGGATTTTGGGATACTCTTACTATCAGATTTAAGTGGCGATCACAGAATTCTTATCTCACGACTTGAACGATGTGTGGGTACTGAAGCTTGTGCTCGTAATTGGTTTACTTTTCTGTTTTGGATTATGGAGTCCTTCAGGGAGTCCTCCTTTCTGGTCCCTGTTTTGTTCTTCTTGTACAGTATAACCTTCCTTTGGTTACTACTATTCTTTCTAAACATGTGGTGTCATTTTACTTTTAAGCCGATATCACTCAAATTTATTTGGCTTTAAGGAAAGATGACAGAAAAGGGCTTGTGCTCATTTTCAACATGCTTGACCTAGTTTTCATACATTTTTTTGTTGGTCCAAATTTTGGAATAGTCTCCCTTTACCCCTAAGATTAATCTTCACGGGCTCCTGTTTCAGTAGTACTAAATACATGTGTCATGGTACTCTTATGAACGTGCAAAGAAGACTGACACAGAAGAGAACAACTATTGAATAAAGACATTATTTTTGTTTTCTTTACGCACTATTTTTTTCCCCTGTAGCTTCATAAATTACAGTTGAACCACTGATGTCACATGGACTATTTTAACTACACCACTGCTACCTTTCTGGGGCCTTGAACATGTCAGCTGTGTTGCTTTAGGATTTAATCAAAATATCTTAATTTGCGTTCCAAACATGAACGAAGGTCTTACGGGTTTGGAAAGCCATGAGGGAGCAATATATGAAAGAATTTTCATTTTTAGATGGACTATACCTTTAATAAGTTAATATTAGCCCATGTTAGCTGAAGTCTGTTAAATAACATTAACAAACACTTTTTGAATTGTAATAATGTTTTAATATATGCTTAAATTCACAAAAGTATTTTTCATGTCCAGTTTATGGAATCCTACTGTATCCACTAAATGCTTCATCAGGCTTTAAACGGATGGATTAACAAAAGAGAAATTAAGACAGTCATCAAGTCTTCCAGTTAAACCAATGAGAAAGCCTGTCTGAGTGACCACTCTCCCTTCATAATGGGCTTAAGGAGCTATTTCCAGAATCTTCTTTTGCCCTGCAGTGGCTCACTCAATCTGATTTGTAGCTTTTCTTTTGCAAAAGTTTATGACTTGCATAATGTAACAGCAAACTACTACATGAAATCGACTGATTAGACTTTGAGCAGTAATATTATCTCCACCAGAGAAACTAATGACTGATGACGTAAATGATTTCGCATCTGCATTATCTCTGACTCCCAATAAACGCCACCAGCTTTTAAGAGAAAGCATCTTTGTAAGGAAGACAGTGGAGATGATTATGTGACATAACAGCCCTGCGCACGAGATTAGAAGGATGGACGCAATCTCTGTAACACCTGTCTAAGCAAAAGAAAAATTGACTTGGGTGAAAATGGCTTTAATAGGTCTCATCCAAACAGATTTGTGAACTATGTGTGTTATAATCTGAATTTTAGATCACTGAAGAATGAAGATGGACTCTCTGAGGTTTACCTGACGTTAGATGCTTGGTCTGTGAACTCGGTGGCCACCAGTGAGAAGTACTTGCGCATTTTGATCCACAGGTTGGGTTTGGGGATGCAGCCGTTGTGTGCGTGGATGGCGTGAATGCGAGCCATTTCACGTGCGATCAGTCTGCCAAAAATAACAAAAGGAAGACGTTGGAAGTGTTTCATTTCAGGTTAAACACAATGCCTGGAAAAAACTGTTGGTGTGGAAAAATGGATATTAGCCCAGGGTCACTGGTGTAGATTTTGATACGGTTCACTGTGTGCCTGGAAGGAGATTACATGACCCTCGTGATGGGAACAAACACTTCTGTCTGAGTGCATAAGAACTATTTGCAGTTAGCTTTGACTATATGAAGAACAACAAACATTTTCAAATTTTTCAATATTCAAAACCGAGGCCACCCATATGACCTTTGTTCTCTTTTTCATTAAATTATATGTCTACTTAAGGCAACTTGTAATAACATAAAAAAGTTATTTCAAATAAATTCTATCCAAAAATCTTAGAAAACATTGACCAGTTTCCATAAAAATATTCAGAAGCACAACTTATTTTAATATTGATAACAAATAATAGATTATTAACAATCCCACTTTTAAATTATAGTGTAAACTCATAATTTTTAGTATTCATTTTTAACTCACTGAAATGCACTCTGGAAATCTCTTATCAAAGGATAACATCTTAAAATGTGGACAAATTAGGTATAATTATGTAATCAGCAGTAATATAAACATGTAAGGTTCTGAAACAGGTCAGTTTTAATAACTTCCTTATTATAGTCACAAGGGCCAAAATAGGCAATGCACATCAAGCTAAAATCAGAGTGAAGTACTCTATGATCTAACCCAAATGCTGAAGTCAAAAGACCAAATAAATGTGTTATTTTTAGAATGAACACCCATTTTGTGCCCTGTGCTGAACGGACCCACCTGAGTAACACAGGGTCCCTGACGTCTTGGGTATCCAGAGCACGTCCTTGCATGAACTCATAGCAGATGCCATTTAGGAAGGTGCAGTAAAGTCGAGGAGCGCAACCATTGGCATGCAAAACCTGGAAGCTCTTTAATTCATTGTCTCGGTCCACGATCAGCTCCGTCTTGTTGCCGTACACCCTCACTAGCACCACATCCTCAGGGCAGTCCTCCACATAACACCCCACCAGTTTGTTAGTTGTGCCATCGGTGAAAAGCTAAAGAGACAAAATAAACACAAGGATTGCTAGTTTTAGTTGCAAGATACATAAACTTTACAGTCGAACTGAAACAACATTCAAAACCAGGTTTCCTTCATGGTGTGATGTACACAAGAACTCCATGTCGAAACAGTTTTATGTTTATTTAAAGGGTTAGTTCAGCCACAAATTCACTCAGCCCTCAGGCCATCCAAGATATGAATGAGTTTGTTTGATAATCAATAAATGAGTTTGTTTGGAGAAGCTGCATGTTTGTCACAGATCCATTCAAATCCAAACTGTGGCTTCCAGCTAAAATACGAATCCTCTATCCATATTATTGCTTTCTTGAATGTAGAGCTGTCAAACGATTAATCGCATCCAAAATAAAAGTTTTTCTTTACATAATATATTGGTATATACTTGTATATTTATTAAGTATATATAAATACAAACACATGCATGTATATATTTAATGAAAATATGTTATGTTTAGATATTAAATATATTTAAATAAAATAAAATATCAAATATAAGAAAATAAATATATAAATGCATTTACATGTAAATACTTTCAAAATATATACTGTACGTGTGTG
>JAUCMS010000012.1:5423720-5440521 GCA_032357445.1 Enteromius radiatus | reverse complement strand
ATAAACACAGCATAAATGCATATATTATGTAAAGAAAAACTTTTATTTTGGATGCGATTAATCGTTTGACAGCTCTACTTGAATGAAAAAGTTGTCTTGTCTATACAGAAATAGGCACAGTTCAAGCAATGAAAACAGTTAGTATATTGGTGAATGTTGATGGGAGAGGACAAAGGGGATGAATTTTTTTTAAAAATTAAAATGCCATAATTCATTTATTTCTTACAAATAAGCAGCTTTTGACCTTGCAAGACATTAATTGGTGGCCTAAAGTCATACGGATTACTTGTGGATTATTTTGATGATTTCATCAGCTGTTTGAACGATGGAGAAACAAACTCAACCTTGTTGTAAATTTGTATAAATGTTTTATTTTTGGGTGAACTATTCCTTTAAAAGATACAAAAAAACTGTTTTAAATCATTTAAAATGTCAGTCACAATGGAGCACATGATAAACTTGCAAAACTTAAAATGCTTTGTGCTTGTAGCACTGCATCCCACAATTCAACGCAGTGGCCTTGCCACCCACCAATGCATTTCTGAGATTCCTGAAATGACTAATGTACAAACAGCACGAGCGGTCAACATACAGTAGAGAGGATGAATTCAACTCTGAGCAGGTGCCGTTTTGACTGTTCAACAGTTATGTCAACAGGTTGCACACTTCTATCTTTTGAGTGTCTTGACAGCAAATACTCCATAACTATAAACGACCAGGATAGTTTGAGTTTGAACTTGACTGAATGATGAGTGTTTACAGGTGAGCCTAGGTCAAGTGGTTATCATTAACAACTACAACACAAACGTCTCACTCTTTCGGCTATGTCACATGACCATGCAGCTCTTCTAAACGACTGGAACAGCAGAGCTCATCTTGTTGTAATTTGATGAATGGTATCAGTATGTCACACGCCAACAGAGGAGCTTTATTTTGAGCATTTTGGCTTCATTCAAACAACTGTACCAAAGCAGCTGTGAACAATATGTTTGGGCACAATGCATGTTTTTCATTGATGAAAACTATGCTGGCTATCTGTAAACAGTGCTGAGCCACCCATGTGAAGGTCGAGCGGGATTAGGTTCATTCATCCTGGCTTCAAAACAGCACAAACACAACTCATGTTGTTCAACAGTATGGGGGTTAATCTAAAAAAAAGCATGTTTGAGTCATTGGGTCATCCCAAAATCTCAAGAATGAAATCTCAATATCAAATCTATTTTTAGGGCCAGTGGAAAAGTTTTCGTCTCATGCAAATTCAGATCAAGTGAATATCGCTGTTGTGTATTCTGCAGATTTGAATGTTACTAAGGTTACATTATCTAGCTGGCTGACTTAGTTAAATTCACGATGGGCTGAACATTACAAATGAATCAGAAGGTTTGCCATCATTTTCTTGAAAAACTGTTGTGTGGCTCTATGCCCAATGCGTACAAAATTACATACATGACATTAACATTAAAATAAGAAAAAAAATACATCGACTTTTGAGGGATGTTTAATTTTTCATCTCGAACTAACATTGCATTGCCTCGCATAATATATTTCGCACCAAAATACAAACTACAGAGCTTTAATCATAAAATTAAGCATTTAAATATATTGCTAAGACATTATTGGGAGGTAACAACTGAAATGTATATGTCTTTTATACAAGCAGCCTGTTAAACTTGTATAAAGATCAAGCTATCAAAACTACTTTTTGACTGTATATCGGCAGCGGTTTGGGCCCCTAATACAAGGGATGTTTTTTTCATCATGCATGTTCTCATTATATCACATGATATAAGCCATAAAAGCCTGATGTATCAATTATTTTATTTAAATATAATTTTTTCTGACTTGAATTTCATCTCTAATAGCTGTATAATTTCTGGCATATTAAATCTATTAAATTACATTTACTTATTGCCAAAACATTCAAATTTAAGGAAAAAAGACTTGATAATAAAATAAAATTAATACAATTCTGATAAGTATAAAATATAACCACTGTAGGGTTTGTTTGTATTATTTTAACAAGAACTTGGGAGTAAAATGTGCTTAATATCACAAAAAAGGCTTAATTTCCTTAAGATATGAATGAATGCATTTCTTGCTCTTAGGTCAGACACGTCATCATGAGATTCAGTGACTTGGACTGGGACACGCTGTCTCTGCGTAAAGACAAACAAACAATAACAACACTGTTCATTAGTAACCTTCACTTCCCATCACATCGTGAATGCTAACACTCAAACAGATACAACAGATAAGGCGGATAATCGGTGTAATAATATTTTATAGTTTATAGTTGTGTTAAGTGTGCAGGCTATGTGGGGTTGGGCAGAGATGTAAAGCCAGACAGTCAGTGTGACTCAGATTATTCAAACAGCTTCATAGGCTGCATGGGAGGCTTGCTTTATTACTATTACTATCTGTTACTAACTGTGTGAAGATTACGATCCTCCTAAATGAAAATAATAATTTTCCAATGAAGTCGTGAGACATTGATCTGATTACGCAAATGTAACAGGCTGATCACTTTTGAAAAGTGGTTTTGGGTCGAGTCAATCTAATCAGATCAACTTGTTTCAAACCAGAACACCAGGTGGGAGCTGCTGAGAGATAACCTCTTATTCAGAGGTGATAAGCAACATCTGACCTGTATCAAGAACAAAAGAAGCTAAATATATAACTGTTGTACCAGCGTAGTCCAGACTGACTGTACACACAGGGAGATCATTTTCAACAATATGACCTGACAAGTGCGTCGTCAAAATGCACTCACACCACCTGTGAGCAAAAAGGGGACTTTGGGGTTTATTTAAATCAGATTCATGTATTGTTTTCTATGCAAATGCAGCACAAGAACATTTTATAAGGGCAATACACCTTACTAAGCAAACTCATTTCACTGGACCATTATTTGAGGTGTTAGTTGAACTGGGATATGCAAACAGGAACTGTGTTGATACAATAATACAAGTACAGATGAACATAACCCTAACTTTCATAATGATTTATTATGAAGTAAAAATTAAAATAAATATAGCTGCAAGCAGCAATTACCGGGGTTCGAGCATTTGAAGGGGTTTGAGGTTGTTTTGGGCAACCTGGATGCATGTCTGTTTGACCAAAGGTCAAATTTCTAAATTTTTTTTAATAATTCAGGGAATATGCAAATTAGTGTGTGATGTCATCCACTGCAAAAAATGTTGAAAAAGTTTGTTTTTAGCACTGTTAAGCCCCCTTTAGTCCGATTGGGCTGGTTTTCAGCGCCTGAGTAGCGACAAGGAGTTACTACCATCTGACCAAGTTTCAGCTTTCTAGGCCTTACGGTTTGGGCTGCACGATCAGTTTTAGGGCAGAATCATAATAATAATAAATAACAAATAATAATAGTAATAACAATTCTAACAATTACAATAGGATTTAAGAAATAAAAATTTGTATCCTCTCTTATTTTCATCAACACAGTAAGTAAGTCACTGTCAGCTGGCCAGTGACGTATGACGGAGACCCGCCTCACGTCAAAAATGTATAAACCTCTATTTGCTGGCTCATTTCATGACGTGAAATGTCAATTTATTTGTTTATTCCTGTTTTATTATAGAATACGTATAATTAAATTTAACTAAACTGGATGTAATGTCCAGCATCTGGCTAAATTAGCCAGGCTAGTTTCCAACGTCACTCTTTGGGTCCTAACTAGCAATATGACGTGAAAACGCAAAAATCATTCATCGTCATTTACGCTGCTGTATTCAGAGCTATAATCCAAAGTGAAAATATCTGTTACAAAACGCAAAATAAATTGATAGACAAAGGCCTTGGATACAATGGGAGTAGATTAGCTGCAGCTAACGTTACAGACAGTCGGACTTAACGTTAACGTTACCTTAGTCCGGATCAGGTTCGGGTCCCAGCTCGGTCTGAGCTCTTTGATCAGCTTCATCGCCCCCTCCGTCACATTGTGCTCATCCACGAATATCGGGAATTTTCTGATCGCCGGTGACCCCACCGGCACGTGGATCTCCGTCTCCATCATATGATTTATCTGTCTATTAATGCCCGACATTAAAGTTTTTAGATCTATAAGTATCCCCTATGTATATTACGTATTCTGGGGGTCTGTAGGTTTTTATTTGAATATGCACTGAAGGTTCAGTCCGGTCTGGTATGTGCAGAGAAAAGAGGAGCGGCTCATATGCCGGTACCGTCGGTTTCAGTCATCACGGCAGGAAAAAACGGCACTTCTTCCTTCTACAGGCGCCGCCCACAAGAAATCATCCGATGACGGAGGCCTAGCTCCTGAATATTAATGAGGTCAGAATGACGGGGCTTCTTCTGCGGGCAGCATTCTCAACGGCTCTTTTCTACTGCGAAGGATTAGCTTATTAATATTTATTAGGTCAAGTGACGTTACTGTCGTAGTTATCCATATAAGAATTAGCTCATGAATATTAAGAGATAAACCTACGACATAGTAAGTTTCGTGAATAACCTTGCTGTCTGTCTTTTGAAATACAAATATGCACATTATTCACTCTTTTTTCCTCTTTTTATACTATAATTTAATGTGCCTAGGTGTTAGTAAGGAAGAATATAGTAAAAAGTCTGAAGTCAAAGATACAATGTAATGTAAAAAAAACGGAATATTTAGCTAAATCAAATGACACGCGTAAAGACGTGCGTTGTCAAAACAAATTCCAGGTTTACTGTAATTAATATGGGTCATTATTGTTTGTAATAATACGAAAAAAATAAGATTTTTTTAAACCACTATAAAGCATATCTTTGTATAAAGTCTCTCCGCTCATTCATTTTATTACATGAGCTAAAGTGCCCTCTAGTGGCAAAGCCTCCCTACAAGCTACAGATTGTACATTATAATGTGTAAATAGTCTGTCAATAGTATAAATAACATAACATGAACGTTTACAGTGTGTAATGTAACATAATACTATTAGCCTATTAATACTGTTATATTTTCTTAAATTATTTCGAGATACTACCCTAATTATTATATTTTATTTGTATATTTTCCATTTTAATGTTAACTTTAGTTTAGGTTATTAGTCATTTAGAATTTGTTAAAATTATTCATTATTATTTGATTTGATGTTACAAATCTCTCTCTCCTTCTTTTTATGGTTTTAGCCTACACACAATAACCCTGGTTGATGGCAACATTCAGCCACTAGATGTCCCACACTAGCTAACTTCAAAGAAAGATTATACCTCATGTCACACTGGCCTACTGATTATAGCATACTCTTAGTGTGCAGTGTACACCACATAGGTTAACTTTTTAATAGCATGTAGTAGCCTATGCAGTATGCAACACTAAGCATTAAAGCTTAAACTTTAACACCTCGTTGAATTCGCTTTTGAAATTTTAATTGCTTCCTAGTAGTCCAGAAAGTTTAGTTAAGTAACTTTATGCATGTTATTGCTAATGCATTGGTAATACATTGTTACGTACAACAAGAAAAAAAAAAATCATAAGCTGTTCTCACTTGTCACAACTGTTCTATGTGGGTCTGAGAAATCTTCCACATCACTATTAATTTGAGATGCCTTACAGGAAACAATCACTCTCAGGCATATTACAGGTTTTTTGTTTGATGGAGCATGAACGAATGGGCCACTGCACATAATGATGTCATGCTTTCACACTTGCAGATACATGCCTCTATCAACCGTTTCCTCTTTAGCCAGTATTCTCAATTGCTCTTGAGGACAGGAATGTAGTGTGATTTTTCTTTTTTGGGAGGGGGGGGGGATTGGGTTTGGGTTGATCTCTTGACAATGTGTCCTGGAAACGTGTTTCTGCAGAAGCACTGCTAGAGCAGTTCATGCAATACCGATAAGAGTTAAGGAAATATTTGCCCTCCAAGTAAACAGACGATGAATTACCTGTTCACTTTAAAAGAAACTCGACTCTACAGGGTAATTCTTTCCGGGTGACCCAAAGATCTCCACACCCAAGACAAATTCCCCTTTCAAAGTTCATGTTGACACTTCTTGTGCAGTAAAGTTGGTCCTTTTTTATGCACACATATATGCACTTTACATGTTTCATGTATTCTTTCTACGTCAACAAACACGCTGATACACACACAAATCGGCTCTGTGAATTATTACCTGCACATTAACCAAATACAGATGCTGAGTAATTTAACAAAAAGCAGACAGATGGGTTTCCAAACATATTCATGACTGGCTTTTTTCACACTACAAGACGGTCATAAAACTGACACTTCAAAAGTCACTTTCTTTGCACTTTTTTGATTCACAAAGAAAAAATAGGACACAATCATTTACATAAAAATGTGTATAAATACTATTATGAAACTATAATAGTATATAATATATTATATTTATTTTTTCAAATGAAATAAATCTGAAGTAAGATATAAATATAATATAATAAATAAATACAAATTTTGCCTTGGCATATAACTGAAATACAATATGTTTAAGCTAAAGTATTAAAATTACTAAAACTAAATTAATATAGGTTAGAAACAAAGCTACATAGAAATATTAAATATTAATCTGAAAACTGAAAGTATGAAATTATTCAAATTGTAATGAATATAATAAAGAGAATATTAAACATAAATAAAAAAATATAATGAGAAATACATACATTTACTAAAACCTAAACTAAAATTAAAACTAAAACTGAAATAAACATAAAGCAAAACTGAAAAAAAAACTGATATAAAAGACATAACTAAAATTAAAAAAATTAAATAATGAAATAATATATCTTATGTATAATATACTGTATAATGAGATAATACTATAATAAGTTAACACTTAAACTAAAATAAAAAAATAATAAAACTGAAAAATAAGAAATTGCAAAAGACAATAGACAAAAGATAAAATTTTAACTAAAATGTAAGTGAAATGCATTTGTTGCCTTTATCTGAATACAAAATAAACCAATTCAAGGTCCTTTAGGATATTTTAAGCCACAAAGAAAGTTTAATTTTAACACTGTAGCCATGCACCATCCTGCATCTGAAAAGGGTAGAAAATGGAGCTAGAAACATCAAGGTCATGGCTTTAATTACCACGGAATGCATAAACTTATTAAAATGTATACCTTAAATGCACTGTAGGTTGCTTTTTGAAAGTGTCTGCCAAATGCATAAATGTAAATGTCTATCATTGACATAAGGTTTCCCAGATGATGTCACTAAAGCTCTTCTGGTTCACTGAAGAAGTGACAGAAGTGACATCATTAAAGCCCCATTTAGTCTGTGGACGGTGGATGTGAATCTCCGGGAGCCATCTGCACTGCACTCAGAGTTTTTATGTCTTCCTTTAGTGTCTCATCCTCTCTCTCTCTCTCTACACAGACAAGCTCTTTTAACCAGCTCTGGTGAGTGTCGGGCCACACACATCCCACTTTAAACAGCCCTCCGGGTCTCTTGTAAATCCAGCAGAGCTGCTGCGGCTCAGTCTCCTGCAGGTCTTTACAGCAGGAACAATACCTGATTTAAAGGCTGGGATTTTACTGTTCCTGCTACAGATATTTTTGCGTGTGGCATCTGTTGTCTACGAAGCTAAAAGTAGACAATCGCATTGAACGGCGTTAAAAGAGAAACTGGTTCATTTGGAAGGAAAAAAGGAGAGGCTCACTAAACAGGTGGTGGAAACACATACGTCATAAATTAAGAAAGAAAGAAAAGAGCTTCAATAGATTCAATAGAGAGTTTTCAGCCTTCATTCAGAGACCCAATGTAAAAGCATGGATTGAGTTATATAATAGCTAGAGCAACAACAAACAGGGACAGGACCCGCAGGGTGCTGGAAAAGAAATAAAATATTCATAAAGTTCCCATGCACAAAAATTAAGTACTTAATTACATTAAATTTCATTTGAAAATATTTGTAATCAGACTTTATTCATTACTACAATAGTAATAAATGACTCATAATTTGATTATTTTTCAACCTTTGCATTTTACTTGCATGACATGCAGGAAAACAAATTATGTCATCTTGTTATTTTAATGTTACATTTTTATGATGTAATTACTAGCTTTTCATTAAACTCACAAAAAGCCTGCAGTTCCTTCACGAACCCAGTCTGGGAAACCTTGATATAATGTAACGCTTAATTCACTTTATGTTGTTAATAACAATAAATTTATTATTTTTTATTATTTTTATTTAATATAAATTTGGTGCAATATTATCCTATTTAAATCAAAATCAAAATCAAAAAAGCATTTAATTGATCAAAAAGTCTGATTATATTATAAAAAGTTAATGCTTTTGGAATATATATATATGTGTGTGTGTGTGTGTGTGTGTGTGTGTGAAAGTGAGATAATCCATTATAGCAATCATCATTGCCGTAATTTGCTGAGGTTAAAATACATGGATGCTAAATTAACATGCATGACTTATAAAGATTTTAAACGATTTTTCTTTTGATTTGTGGGTGAAATATGAACCTGGTATACTTTTGCCAGGCAATATTCATCCATATTACGGCTTTGACTTCTTAAACAACTAGCACATCTTTATCTCAAAGAACTGCAGCGAGGTTCAAAAACTGAAGTCCATCTTTATTGCAGAAGTAAAACTGTGTACCCCAACAAAGTTTGTGAAACACAAACATGAATTTAGTGTCTTTTATAGGCTGTTGTAAATGTTGGTAAGATAAGGAGCTGTGTGGAGGGCTGCAGGAATCAATGAGACATCGCAGTGGAATGCCTGCACATGTATGTTAGAGCACTTCTGAAAGCAAAAACATCTAAATGTTATCCGCCGGATGAATAAACATGATCAAATATCACACAACTGATATGAAGACCTCTCAGCGGCTCATTTGCAGTGAAGATGATCTTGGAAAGAGTCTCATGGATCTCATCTAGACTATCAGAAGACGTCTCAACCGAATCCTTGACATCCTGAGACCAGATCTAGGAAGGGTAAAGGTGTTGTGAATGAGCGCCGGTGTTTGTCTGTACCTGCTCATGACTTCCAGTGAGTTTAACGCAAATAAGCACATATGGACTGAACAAAAGCCAACATCCCAAGAGAAACGACCTTCCAGAAACACGGTCTGTATTTTCTCCCCGTGGCCCTTTGACCTCTGACACCCCTGCTCTTATTACGGCAGTGCAGTGGGCTCTAAAGCCTTTCAGTTTCAAATAAGCTCCTTTCAAGTAAAGTAAACAAGCTTTCGAAGAGCAGCTGCAGGTTTGGGATGTGAATGGCTCTGTGATTCTCTATTGATCCGGGGGGGTTTCGTTTTCCTCGCACAGCATTGCAATCCCATTTGCCTGAAAATCAGAGTAATCTGAAAAAGATTACAGAGAATAATCTGTCAAAATAAATGAGACCGTTTTCATGCGTCATTAGGAAGCCTATTGTGAGGATTTATTCTCATTTAGTCTGCTCACGACCATCTTTTGTGTTTTGTTTAGGTTGTGCTTTGCTTATCTTGACAACTTCTTTCAATATAAAGTGTGCCAATTAAATGTAGCCTCTAATCTGCTTCCAAACACAAAATGAAAGCTATTAACACATTTGTGATGTTGATGTTTTACCTGTTGATTACCTGAAGCAGGTGAACAGGTTTCTGGGTGATCTTTAACTGAGATGGATGTGGGATCTTTGCTGTTTGTTAAAACGGCAAAGCTAATTTTTCAAAGCAAGCAGATCTGACTTCAAATTATTTCTAGTTAAGTGGATTGTCAAAATAAAGATTGAAATCATAATTAGTGGTGTTATTGTAAATAATACTAAATAATACTAATACTAATACTAAATAATAGTATTGTAAATAATAAATAACTGATGATTGATGAACATTTTATGAAAACCTTTTAAAACACAATGGTAATTAATAACACTGGTTTAATTATGGATAATATATAAATATATAGAATACGATATATATATATATATATATATATATATATTAGGATTAGATTAATTCAAAATAAAAGTTATATATATATAAACACATTAAAATACAGCATATATTTTGAACATATTTACATGTAAAAGAATTTATATATTTTTTTCTTATATTGGATATTATGATATATATAAATATATGTAATATATTAACATAACATGCTTTTCTTAAATATATAAATCCATGTGTTTGTATTATTTTGCATTATTGTATTATTTTTTGTAAATATACACAGTATACACAAATATTACTTAAAGAATTTTTTTTTATTTTGGATGCTATTAATTGTTTGACAACATATGTATATATATATATATATATATATGATCGATAGCAGATAATTATAATTTATTTTAACAAAGACAAGACACAAAAATACCTAAAAGACATTATGAAAGTCATAAAAAATCTCTCTCCTTTTTGTAAAATAAATTACGAATAGATGAATAATATATTCTATGATTAATATTACAATTTCTAATCGTGTTTGATGAGCCAAACTCCTCAAAGCATCTAAGGACATGCAAAAGCACTATTCTGTTATGTAATTTATGTGCAAATTTCTTTTTTATGAGATTAATGGACCCTTTTGGATGAAGACACATCTGTGATCTACTGTATGATTAAAAAAAAAAGTCTGCTTTTCTGTAAAATAGGTTAGCGTTTGTGAAGTCTTGACTTGTCTCGTCAAGACGTGACAGAAAGCAGCAAATGTATGATAGCATGGTATCTATAGACCATCTGGTGCTTCGCAAAGAGATGCAACACGATTCAAGTAGATTTAAGACACAACAACAAAAGTAGGACAAAGATTGACTGTTGATTCACCGTTCGGAAAATGCCAGAAAACAAAAACACCTAGCAATAGCTACCTTAGTGCTTACCCTCACCTTTCAACAAAAGCACTTTTCTCTGAGTCACTACACAGAAAAAAAAGTGTACAATCTGACACATGACAGGCTGAGCTATCAGGTGTATTTGTGGGAGTATTTCCTGTGGGATGACAGTATTTGTCATGAACTAAGATGATAGGCTATTAAGGTGAGGACAGTTATTTCCGGAGTGCTATTTGAAAGACTAACACAAGACTTGTGTATCACATGTCTGCAAGGGTCTTTTTAACGGGAAGTCACCCCGTATAGAACTAGACACATACAGTAGTTAAACGGTGGCTAGTATTTTATTTAGGGACCGTCTCAAGTTATTCTTATTGATGCAGAAACATGATGTACTAGCTATTTGTAATCTTGGCATGCTGATCTATAGCAGTCATTACTGATATATGATCAGGTGATCTAAAATTATATAAAAATAAAAAACATAAATATCAAAGTTTTTTTGTTAATTCCAAAGCTTAATATAAGAATAAAAAATATATATATAAACACCAAAACAAAATGAAACCTATTTTGGTATTTATTTGAATATGTGTATATAGGCTATATTAAATATATAAATACTTCATTTATTCTACAGGCCATTTTATTCCAAATAAATACATAAATAAATAAAAAGTCACAAAATATCACAGAACATAACTTTGAGATTATGCATTGTAATTTTTATGTGAATAGAATAAAGCTAAACACATTTTTATTTATACACACCAACTTATAATATTAGCATATATTATTATTTTTTAGTTAATTAATTTTTATTTTCATTTTGTTTATTAGCGCTACTTGTCCTTGAAGTGTGTAAAATATTTTTCTTATTCTTTTTTGTTGTACTCATATGGAATAAAAAAGCCCAAGTGTATGCTTCCTATGAATTTTTTAAATGTATGTTTTAAGGCTTGGCTGTCTGCATGGGTGTTACCTGCTTCATTTTAGTCTCTTAGGTCAGTGAGTCATGCTTGAAAACTCAAAGTGATCTGTAGACTTAGATAAAAGCTGCCATTTACAAGAGTCCACACTACCTGTATTAAATGTCTTCAAGCTCCAGAGAAGATCACTCTCTTGGTAAAGATCCAGAAATTCTCAGCCTGAAGTGAGCAGTGATTGGACAGATCTGAAAGCTTTCACGTGCCCTGGAAAACACACACACACACACACACACACACCTCCTCTGTCAACTCAAAGGGTGGAGTGGGTCTTTTGAAGACGCACACAACCACAATCCCTGAAGGAAGAGGTTGAGGAAAGGATTTAAAGTCAACAATGCATTTGGAATCAAGTTAATTATTAGGTTAAATGTTATACCTGCATGGGCTGTAATTGGCACTCTAATGTAACGTCTTACTTTTTATACTTCTATCTGGTAAGTTCTCAATAATTTACAGCACATGTTGCAAGACAACGCACAATAGTGTAAGTTGTCTGATGGAGGTGGGTGTTTTGTGGATGTCTCCTCAGTCATGCAGGTTTCGCGGATCCGCGCGGCGCGTAAAAGCGAGTGGCTCAAATGCGCGCTGACGCACCACTTCAGCCCTGATGCATGCGTGGAAAACGAGATCGTGGTTTTGGCCACCGGTATGGACCAGTACCTTCAGGAGGTGTTTCATCACCTCGCCTTTTACCACGGTGATGACCTAGTGTCGGATGAGGACTTTAGGAGTCTGTGTTTGATTTTGGGGATCCCCGCGAACTTAGAGACCGAGAGCGGCACCTCTGAGCACCGGGATATTTGCAATGGACTCCCTCGTGTGCTGAACTTTAAAGACTTCCACGCACGGATTTGTGAGGTTTTCTCGCTAAAAGCGCAGGAAGGGCAGACGGGAGTTCGACTTCCGGTCAGCGAGGAGACCGAGCACATCGAGCGGGAGATCAGACTCAGGTGTCCCCGCGTTCGGAGGAGAAAGTGCGTCAGCTTTGATCTCTCTGCCGACCAACAGAACCGGAGGAGGTCAGTGAGGAGATCCGGGCACTCTCAGAATCCGGATCATTTACAGAGCTCTGCTGTGGAAGCCAAGAGGAACTCAGGTAAGAGCTTCACACACACACACACACCCCTGAGCTGTCAGGACAGGTGGACTAATTTAACAGCTGTATTTTTCCATCCAAAAACTCAAGCCTTAGGGGGACGTTTTTAGTCTTTAATGATGAATAATGAAGATTTACTTAAGATTTATGAGTGTCTGTGCCATAAAGCACTTCCAATATTCTAAATGATAAAAATCCAGATGAATTGATTTATTTACTTCTATTTGATACAATCCTAAAATCTTTTAAAAACAAGTAGAAAATGAATTTGAAATATACTGGTATACATTATCAATTTATAGCATGTTTAAAATAACTTTCTCTGAATTAATTTGACATTTTCAAACATTGCAATGTTGAACAATACTGTAAACTTCAAAGAAACCAACTTCTATAAAAAAAAAATAAAAAGTAGCAATTTTAGTAATACAACCCTCATCTTCATAATATTTTTTTTTATTATGATAAATATGATTTCCACATCTAACAACATAATATTTGATTTATATTCTTACATTATAATAAAAAGAAAACAAATACTTATCATATTTATGAAACTAATTTTAAATGATTAATTAATAAATTATTGTATTATAATAAATATATAATATTAATTATTTATCATTTAATTTATAGTACACAATTATTAAAATAGTTGATTAATAAATAACTTAGAATTTCTATGAATTAATAAAAAAAGTTAACCTTTATTGCAGTGTGGACTATTACTGTAAGCTTCAAATATCTCAACTTTCTTTTTTAATATGAAATTAACATTAAAGAATAATAATGATAGTAATAATCATAATTAAAATAATGTAATTTAATTATAGTAAATATGACTACACATCTATGAACAGAATAATTTTTAATTATATTGTAATACATGCATAATAAATAAATAATTGTATTTAATAATTTAATAAATAATAGTTATACTTAACATTAGTTTATTAATTTATATTACGCAATTGCTAAAATAGTTGATTAATAAACAATTTGTAAATTCTATGATTCAATTTGAAAGCGAAAAGCTCTTTTTTGTTACTGAAGACCCTACTTTTACTGTATTGCAGTGGATATTAACCCTCAGAGGAGATGGCAGGACCAGCTGGAGCTGGAGAACGCCAGTCTGAGGGAGCTGGTGGAGGACTTACGTTCGTCCCTCCAGAGCAGTGACGCGAGGTGTTTAGCACTGGAGGTGGCCTTACGCCGAAAAGACGTGCCATCCCAACATACTGCTGGAGGAACCCCTGAAAAACAGGGCTGCAAAACAAAACCACGACAATCCAAACACATGGAATGTGACTCCAGAAGAAGCACTAAAGACCTCCTGCGAGAACTGGAGCTGATCCGTGCTTCTCGTGATGGACAGCTGGAGGAAGCCATGAGGTTTAACCAGAGGTTAGAGGAAGAGCTGATGGCGGCTTACGGAGAGATTAGCAGGATGCAGGAGATGCTGGACAGCGTCCGGACTGAAAACACGCAGATTAAGAAGAGGACAGAAGAGGTCAGAGAGTCACTGGCTGCGGGGCTGCAGGGTGTGAGGACCTTACAAGACCAGGCTCGACAAGCTGACCTGCTCCGAGAACAGGTCCGGAGTCTGGAGATCCAGCTGGAGAAGTTCAGGTAGATCGTTCATGCTATCATTTCAGTCATACACATGCATACACTGGAGGTGAAGATGTTTGGGATCGGTAGTTTTCTTTTGAAAGATTCAACTAATCATTTTAATATTTTAATTGATCAGTAAAGACATTTATAATGTTAGAAAAAAATTAAAGTGCCCCTATGAGTAATAAAATGTTAGGGTATTTTGGTTTTGGGAGTCCCCAATAACACTTTAATTATCTTATAATATGCATTTATTTTTGCCTTATTTGCTCAACAACTCTCAAAGTTTTTTCTTAAGGATTATTTTTTCCAAATCCCTCCTTTGCATGACGCTAATCTGCTGTGATTGGTTGATTAATCTCATTTTCATGTCATCATGCCTATAATGGCTGATAAAGCAGCTGATAAAGTGGGAAACCACTATTTTAACCGCTCCAAAAGTGACACCTAGTGGTGAAGAATGAATTAACATTTTCATAATATTTCATGTTGACTTCAAAATGAAGTGGCTTGGGGTTCATTTTAAAAATGACTGGTTTCAGTGATTCAGAGTTGACTGTAACTTTATACACGGCGCACTACAGATGTAAAACTTTGCAGCATGTTTTCATTCACTTAGAGCTGTGTTATACACGGCATGGGAGCTCATTTTCAGAAATCCATAATGAAGGTAATTACATTCAAAACAACATTCCTGAAAACAAATGTATCATAGATTCCACAAAAGTATACAGCAGCACAACTGCTTTCAACACTGAAAATTATATATATACACATTTTTTTCATCATTTGTAAGTTGCTTCGGATAAAATGACTAAAATGTAAATGTCAATGTAATTTTTTAAGCATCAAATCAGCATATTAGAATAATTACTTAAGGATCATATAACGCTAAAAATTATGGTGCTAAAAATTCAGCAGCATCGCAGGAATAAACTACATTTTGGAATATTTTCAAAAAGGAAACAGTACAAATTCTAAGTTGTAATATCTCACAATGTTACAGTTTTTACTGTATTCTTGATCAAACAAATGCAGCTTTGATGAACATAAAAGACAAATTCATAGTTTGTCCAAGTATGAGAATTCTCATCCTCTCATTTTTGTCCATAAAATAAAAGTCAGTGGGGTCAAAAACAACACAAAATCATTGTATCTTTTGTGTTGCATGAGGAAAGAAATGCATATATGGAATGACATTTTCATTTTTGGGTGGAACGTTGCTTATTTGTTTATTGGTTGTTCAAACAAAGTTGAATAATTTAAATGTATAAGAATTATACAAGGAACCACTTCACGTCAGGCCCTTGTCGTCCATGTATACCACAAGACTCAGAGCAGACCAGAAGGGCGTTCCGAGATGAGAAGCCATAATCAACAGAAAATCTTGCATAACAAGATCTTTCCCTGCGCTCATGCTTTAGTGTTGATGAGTCAAGATCAGCGCTCAGCTATCAAACAGGAGCAGCATTGCAGGGCCTGTCGCAGACATGACTGCGTTTCCCCTTGAAAGACGTTAATGAACTGCTTTAATAACACAGGATGGCTCAGTTTCCTGCAAACGGTTATTAGTCATTCGCTTTCAAGTGTGAGTATTACAGCAAATCACACAAAGCCTCTATTACAGCATCTATTACTCTACATATCTTATTATATCCTGTGAGGAAGGATCTAGAGACACATGTTTAAGCAGGTATGTTGGACAGTTAGAGATCAAAGACCTTTGTGGTCAGTGATTTTTACAGCGCTGTTTCAGTTCTCTCTATCTATGAAATTAAATGAGAACTTAAAGCCACAAAACACTTTAGTATCTCTGTCCTTCTACAAACTAAAAAGGTTAAGTATGTCAAAAAAGTGTGTGTGTGTGTATATACATATACTGTATATATATATATATATGTGTGTGTGTGTGTGTAGTTTAAGCTATTTAGCATATACATATTTTTCCATATTAAAAATGCAGGTCAGAAATAAAACAAAATTATACATTTTGTTATTTATTAACACACTTATTTGAAAATAAACTATGGATGCAATAATACATACAGACAGTATATTGTATCTGTATTGTAAAAATGTTAAAATATTTAGTTTTACATTATATATCATAAATGCATACGATACATAATATATGTGTGTGTACTGTGTATATACAAAAGCACCCATCTGGATGTATTTACATGTATATTGTTATATTCAAACAATTTATATTATATATAAATATATTTATTATGTAAACATAACATATTTTCCTTATATATAAAATATTTCCTTATATATTAAATATATAAATGCATGTATTTGTATATACATAATAAATATACGCAGT
>JAUCMS010000012.1:5384832-5423620 GCA_032357445.1 Enteromius radiatus | reverse complement strand
CTTATATATAAAATATTTCCTTATATATTAAATATATAAATGCATGTATTTGTATATACATAATAAATATACGCAGTAAACACACACATATATTATATAGCAAAAACTCTTATTTGGATGTGATTAATTGCAATCAATCGTTTGACAGCACTTATAGTTTAAATTATGTCTAATTTTACAGTGTATATTTAAAAACATAAACAGGAAATGTGTAATTTTAGCACCACAGTTAAATAACGACATTTAACACTCCTCAGTGTGCATTTGAGATTACACAAGCCAAAGTATTATTTTTAAGTATAATGAACGAATAAGCTTCTTAGAACTATTTCCAGCATGCATCACATGGCTATAAAACTTTGGCTCACATTTACTTTGCAATCAATCAAGTAGATTGTTGGCTTTCAGTCGACGCTTAACAGATTAATATCCTTGTTAATATTTCATTATTTGCATCACAGAGCGGTGATGTAATGCTCATTCCTCACCTGGAAAACAGGTCGAAACCTGCCAGGTCCCTGATTTGGAAAATCCACACGCTCTGCTGGGACAACTATCATACTACTGCACAATAAACACAGCGTGCTGAACATCCTACATCGGTTATGTGATACTAAAGGGTTTGATTCCAGGCATGTTGACTCATCTGCACAGGTTATTAAATCATATTTACTGTCTTGTATGGCTTATTCTTAGGGCCCAGGGCACCTGCACAGAGCTGAATGTGAACAAAACTGAAATACTAACTGAACCATGTGGGTCTGGATTTCCCTCCCCCAGCAGTCATGATGATGCCAGACGAGGTAAGAGGATCAAAAACCATCATAAATGTATCATTCAGAGCAAAAAATGTAAAGTTGGATGGAATTTGATTTTACATTTTGATGGCTCTAAATGGAATTCTGCATACCGTGCACTAGTTACATTTTCTATTAATAAAAGCAATATATATATATATAAATAAAAAATCATGCAATAAAAAACTCAAACAGTTATTATTTATGATTTATTAATTACTCATTTTTTGTGAAGTGCGGTGCAGCATCACCTCAGAAATAAATGCAAAAATAATTGTAGACAGTATTTTTGAATTATTAATAATAATAGTAAAATACAACAATAACAACAAATATTTAAATGATTTTTTTTTAAACAAATATAAATGATTTTACATTGCCACAAACAAGCAATTTTCAATGTATCGTATTTTAAATAAATAAATAGATTACTAAATTGTATATTTAAAAACAGTGGTAAATTTATTATTTAAAAAAAATAATTTAACAGTTAAAAATCATAGTATTTCCTATGTAATATAAATATTATAATAAATATATAATGCATACTATAAATGTGTTATAATATAAATAATATTGATAAATAAATAATGATATAAATAATAAATATACATATTAGCGCTAGTGTCAATAGCACTACCATAAAAATAAAACAAGATTCTCTCAAAATGTATATTTCCCCACCAGTTTTGTGCACAAATGTCTTTTGATAGACCAATAAAATAATTAGCCAAAAAAAAAGATGCAGCAATGTGCATTTGATTGAATGATACAGCTTCGCAGATGTTAGCTTTGCTGTACACGTCACATTTTGACAAAGTATTCCATATTTTAGTGCAAAATAGTATGCATGCAGTGCATTAAAAGCATTATGTGACGTCTCTGTGCAGAAGACCTGCAGAGGTCAGTAGAGGGTCGAGCAGCATCAGATGAGGAAGAGGAGGAGAGGAGCGTAGATGAAGGACAGTGCTGCCACCTGGAGGTGAAACGGCTGATTAACAGATTACACAGCTGTGCTAAAGGGTGAATATATCTTTAATATAAATGTTTTTTTCTGTATTGGGCTATTAATAAGACATGTTCACATAGCTGTGTTGTTGCACAGGTGTCAGAAAGCTGCTATCTGTAACTGGCTTGTCTCTCAGAGCTCTGCTCATAGCAAAGACACGAAAGCACATGTGTGGATTCCTCAAGGTGATGAGAGGAGAAATCAAGCGGGAAAGGTGGGAGTTAAAGAAGAACCTATGATGATGGAATATCATACACAACATGATCTCTAATGAACACCTGCCTTCTCTGTCACATCCAGAAAGAGGTGGAGAGTGTTTATCGTTCACTGCTGGAGGAGAGACTCACGTTACTGCTGCAAATCCCACACAAAGTGAGAACAGATTCAAAAACAGATTTAGAAGTAAAAAGTGTGATTGGTTGCTTGCCGAAGTCACTATATGTGATGTGATGTGATGTGATATATGGTATTGCTTGGTCATTTTGTTCAAATAAATAGATATTTTTTATATTTATTCATAAACATTTAGCATTTTATATTTATGTTATCAGATTTAAATGATCTAAAATCAACATTTTATAAAATGTAATATTATGTTTATATTTATATTAAATTCAGAATTAAACATGTATTTGCAATTTATTTTAACGTTTTATGATACAATTACTAATGGTTTAGGGCATAAAGAAAACCTTTATTATTTAATGCAGAGATTCAAAAACTGAATAATTGAAAATAAACCAAAAATATTTTCTTAAAGTATCCCCTTATTTTTTTTTTTTCAATAATGTACCACATATTAATTAATATATATTATATTAATATTATTTAATAATATTTCCGTAATGTATAACTGTTAATTTATTTATTACATTTAATTAATTATTAGCTAATTATTAGCTCACAAATTACCAGCCATTTCCTCGCCATATATATATTAAATGTTGTATATTAAATATATATATAAAAACATTAACACATTATCATATACACACACACACACGCATATATATAATTTATCTATACTTAATATGTATTACTAAGTCTTATAGTTTGTAAAATACAAATAAGTTATTGCACATTAAAGGAATGAATTACATGGACTCTATTAGCACATGTAATATCTATTTGATGAGCTTGTTTACATCCGGAAGACATTTTTTGTAGTGTTTGCTCATCTGTAATAAATCTATAGGATGTTGTAGGAAAATAGACACTCAGAAAATGTATTTAAGTTGTTTATGATTTAGAAAACGTATGTAAAACTGACATATTGCATACTATACAATATTGCCTGCTGTTTCTTTTACAAACAAGTGAAACAATATGCAAACAGTTGTATGACTGTATATGCAATGCTAATAATGCAATGCTAATGGCACATGCCCTCGCTAAGTTACTTACTATCATTTTATGTACAAAAAAAAATCTTTTAATGTACAAAAACTTGACTTTACACAGTAAACTTGCATAATGAGTACAGAAAGAAAGTTAAAAATTACCTGAATAATAGGACTTCCTGTTCATTCATCACATCGCATTGCAAAAATCCACACTGCCACCTAGTGATTCAGCCCTGTAATGCACTGACTGCTTGTTTTCAATCTGTTGACAGAGAGTCTCTCGCCGGATCTTGGGGAAAATACTGATCAACACACTAGATCTGTGCACCAGAAAAAGCCCCGGTGAGCTCTGCCTTTCAGTTTCATTTACACTGTTTTCTTTCATGCAAAACTGCTGGATAAAGTCCCTTCTTTCCTTCAGACTGCACTCCAGTGTTTCTGGTGGTGGACACACTGTGCCGGCAGCTCCTCTCCAGTGACCTCCTGGATGGAGGAGAGGAGGTCAGCGCTGGGTCACGACCTTCTGGGACCTCAGGTCACTCAAACACATCCAACCCCCTTCTGATGTCCTGCTGAGATTTTACAGATGTCCCATTTAAACACTTTACATTAGGGTACATGGTGTACACTTTTTAAGTATTACTAGAATTATTGTAATAAGGATTTTTAAGGTATTATTACTATTATTATTATTATTTTGATCACCAACAGAACAAACAACATTTAATAGAAACCCGTCGACTTTTTATCTCACAGTTCTGACTTTTCCTCTCATAATTCTGAGATGTAAAGCCATAATTGCAAGTCATAATTTGCAATTGCAAGTTTATATCATGCAATTCTGAGAAAAAAGTCAGATTTGTGAGATAAAAAGGTCACAGCTACCTTTTTTCATTTTTTATTCAATGATGGAAAAGGGCTTCCATAATATTTGGTGTATTACCAGCTCCTTAATGTAAAATAAATCTGCTGCCTGATACCCATTGTGGGTTACTTATTTATTTTCCTTTAAAAAAAAAAAAAGACTTATTTAAAATTGGTATATTTAACATTTATTGCTAAAAAAAATATTAAACAAATCCATTTTTTAAAGCAACTGTATGTACAGTTTTTACCTTTACCTTTATGATTTGATAATTGGATTTAATAGATATACTTTCAATAAGACATTTTTGGGGGCTGTAAAATTGGTTGGAGATTTTGTTGCGTTTACGCGTTCTGTCCAGCAGGCGTCACCAGCGTGTGGTATCTCAGAAGCTTCCAAACACTGATTCGTTTAGCGAAGTTATTAGTTCAGTTGATTCAAAGCTTCGTTAAAAAAAAAAACCATTTGTTTCTCCCATCACAGCAAGCACACAGTATAGTGAGTAAGTTTGATAAGAGGCTACAAAATTCTTTGAAATTGGTGGATTGCTTTACGGCAGCAACATATTCATGCATCCTTTTTAATAGACTTTTATTAGAAAGTACTTTGGTACAAGCTCTCCAGTGTTCATGACAGTGACTTCCACTCAATTGTTGGTGCTCCAAGTTTCAAAAATACATACAGTTGCTTTAAATGGTATGAAATCTATTTATTTGACTTATCCAATCACATATTAGTTTCCTGAAATGTTTTTAATAGACATAAATAGGTATAGATAAAATGTGGTATAGATTATAAGACACTTAAGAGTCACAGTGTTTTATATATATATATATATATATATATATACACAGTAATTTCCCTGCAAAGCACTTAATCTGAAAATGCTCTCATATGACCCTCTTACAAAATGATTTTTAACATTTATTTTTGTGCTGTAAAACAATATTTGTATATTTGATGAGATAAAAAATAAACTTTTTTTTAGCAAGCATTTATATTTTCGTGCATGTTCATGTGGGGGTGGATGTGTGACTGATATCTGATACCTGAATGTCACAGTAACTCATCTATGATGTCAGTCCATGTGACACGGTGTCACATTTCCATTCCATGCTGCTGCACTGAGACGGAACAAGATGAGACAATGGGACTCCTCAACAGAGTTCAGAGACGTCTGATCATAAATTATAGATTATTTGCTCTATTATATTTAATTACAATATATATTTTTTTGTCTCTGTAAAGCCCGACATGAAATAACAGCCAGGAAAAATGTAATTCTTTAAAAAAGAAATATATATATATATATATTAGTGCTGTCAAATGACTAATCGCATCTAAAATAAAAGTATAGTTATTATGCATATATAAATACATGCACATACAGTATATATATAGAAAATATTTACATGTACAGTATATACTGTACATGTGTATATTTCTATTCTTATACAGGCATTTGTGTGTATTTATACACACATAATACATACACACACACACACACTTTGGGTTTACATGTTTTATGGGACATTCCATATGCATAATGGTTTTTATACTGTACAAACTGTATTGCTTTACACTGATGAGATTAATCGTTTGACAGCGCTGTTTTATATATATATATAAAATTGAAATAAATGATATATTTTTAAATAACACTATTAATTATAGGCCCTGGAAAGATGTGTACTATCTATAACATAGGGCTTTAGAAGATGGAACTTCTTCCTACTTTATAGATGATGCTATGTTATAGAAATAATAATGTATTTTTCTAACTGCTGTTCTTTTGTTTAGTGTTGTAAAGTCCTCCCCAAACATCTGTCAGAGGACAAAGACCCTCAGTGTGAGTTAGTCTCTGTGTGTCTCAGGCATCAGGCACATTGTGTTCAGAACCATGTGCAGATGAAACTCGAACAACATTCATCAAGCAAGAGAATTTAGAAAGGTACCTCGACACTTTTCACACAAAGGCTTGGCCTCATTGTTCAGAGCAGGTGTTTGTCTCTGTCCACTCATCTGTGTCAATCCTTATTACTCCTACACCAATCTGACTGAGCCGCTCAGGAAGTTATGCGTCCAGATGATTCGCTGAAGTATGAATGATAAGAGTGGAACAAACTCTGATAGTAGAGTAACATGAGTAACTTTCACATTTATTATCCTGAAAAAATAATCACACTTCAATACTGATAAAAATATTATGAGCAGCAAATCAGCATATAAAATTCAGCATTGCATTACAGGAATAAATTATATATGTATATATACACACACACACACACACACACACACACACATATATACTGAGAAAATCTAAATACTAAGAAAATCACCTTTAAAAGTTGCCCAAATTAAGTTCTTAGCAATGCATATTACTTTTAAAGTTTTAATGTATTTACGGTAGGAAATTTACAAAATTATCTTCACAGAGCATGATCTTTATTTAATTTCCTAATGATTTTTGGCATAAAAGCAAAATCAACAATTTTGAGCCATACAATGCATTTCTGGCTATTGCTACAAATATACCTCAGTAACGTAAGACTTAAGATTTTGTGCTCCATAAATATATATATATTAGAATTTAGTTTTCCTTGTTTTCAACAACAGTTGCTTTTTATTTGCACATGTGAGTGGTCAATATAATTATTAATTTAATTATTAACAGCTTCCAGCATTTTTGCAGCTCAGTTTCAATACATTTTTAGCTATAAAAGCCACAGTATTTTTATTTTAATCATTTTGATCGATGTCAATTTACTACTAAGCATGCGTGTCCAATGGAAAGAAAACAGAAAAGCACAGGGCAGTCATACGAAATAATATAATCTTTTATTTCCAGCAATTTACAAGTACCTCTGTTAGGTCCCCTTAACAGTGTCAGATTGAAGCAGCTGGGGCAGAAACTGATGGGGAAGAAATCAAAGACCTCAGATAACCAGTTACCATTACTATCTGTACACTCGTGGATAATCTGGTAAGTTTGCTTTAGTCTCGCTTGAGAGGCTGGGATATGACCCTCAAGGCCAATTTAACTCAAGGAAGGTTACGTTTTCTTGTAGGAGGTTATATACAGATTACAGATTAGAGGGAATATGTGACAAATTAGACAACCCACCAGTAAATATTAATTTTCTCTAAAACTCATGGGGATCTCAGTGGCTTTGCTTTGGATAACGTTACCACCGATACATCTGCCCTGGAAGAACACAACAGATGGGATGATTTGTGCACACAAATCAACAGAATACAATATGAAAATCATCTCCATTAATTAAAAAAAAAACAAATCTCATAGGAAAAAAGACAAATCAGAAGACCTATAATACCTATGTGTCGAGCCTTGCTTGTGATTTGTTAAGGCATATTATGCTCAGTTCACCGAACCAGATCGAGTGTGAGGTTTTGCTGGATATTAGGCACCAAACTTTGATATGTTTGTTAAGACGGAAAAAAAAAATTACTGATAAACGTACAGTAAACATCTCTACTGGTCCAATGCAAAGAAAAATGCAACAAAATGAAAAATAAACATTTATAGAATAAATATATTATTTACAAATAGCTTTGTCACATCTATAGAAATAAATAAACAAAGCCTCCCATCCCCTGAAGAAATATTCACAACTATAGAGAGCTGTCACGGTACAATGGCAGCGCTGGATGAGTTGCACAGTAATATTTGTGATGTTTGAATGCATAATTGTGGTATAAACATTGGAGCTGCATGCTCTTCTTGCACAAGCGCGACCTCTTGTGGCAAACGCGGACATTACAGTACATCTTGTGCACAGTGATCTATTGTGACATTTAAACGCATTAACACTAGAACTCGTCTTAACGCACTTGCACAATTAAAGGAAACAGACATTTAAGTGTACAGTAAAAAAGGGGTATGTTTAATATATCATGAATTATAGGAAAGTGATGCTTCTACGCAGCCCTTTAGCAATGGCAGGCTAACATTAACAACACACCGTCCATAAATGGAGGTCAGCTGCTTTAAAAAGCCTTGCTAGTCATTAAAATATACATTAGTTTACTGTCAACTGCTGATTAGAGATTTTTATGGCCGAGAACTGAGGTACAGATTAGCCGCTAGCAATCCTGTTAGCCTTTCAAGTGTTTCTGAGTGGCATTAATCTCATAACAACATTCAAAACGAAACCTCTCTCTTCTTTAAAAAGGGAAACTCTTTTGTGGAATTTATTCAAGCATGGCTTCATATCATAATTCGGACAGAGCCGCTTCAACAGCACTTTTTGTTTGTTTGTTTTTTTTAGCTAGCATGCAGTGGTACAGCTAGCGGTGTAGATATCTAAACAGCCCTTTTTCTAAGCTTTATTAATTCTACAGAAATACTTCGGTCGTATAGTAAAAAGGCTTTTGAGGCAGAGGATTTTACATTTCCTGTCAACGAGCAAGTGCTTTTTTCTTTAAAAGTTACTGAATTCACCAATTCGCTAAGATTGGTGTTAAAACAAACAGACTTAGATATCACAAAATTGGTGTAGGATTGAACTAATTTCTCTTCAATTTCACGAATAATACACAGAAATAGCAAGTAGCACACTGAAGTGTGAAATTCTGAAGTAGAAAGACATTGTACTCCAGTAATCTTTGCTGTATTTCATTTCATTTTCTTTCGCCTTTTACAGATATTATGCAAAAATATAGCCTATCCATAAGGTAATTGAGCTATGAAACGGGCCTTTTCTATTTTTAATTGACTGTGATAAGCGGTTTTGCCTTGAGTTTGCAGGCTCTGCATTTTTTTTTTTTCAATTATGTTACTGGGTAATTGAATTTCTTTAAAGGCAGATAAAGTGCTTTGCAATGTATACTTCCCTTCAACTCCCATGAGAATAATTACCAGTTCATTTTGATCACTTTTTTTAGCCCATTTAACTAAAAATCACCTCCTGTTCATTCAGGGTCAACCGTATACTCTATATAATACAAATATTCATTGGGATTTGGAAAGCCTTTAAAAATCCACTGTCAAATATGATATCTGGTTTGATAAAAAGGGTCCCGACTGCCATTTTCTAACTCGCAGCCCTTTTAAAATAACTACTTTGTTCACCCTCACTACAAATACATCAACTCTCCCAGCATTTTGAGTCCACAGAAGAGATTAATGTGGACTTCATGAAGCTTAAAACAGTCTTGCATGCTTTTGACTGGATGAAACTGTTGTGTATGTAACAGAAATGTACATATGTAAATGAGGCAAAGTCTGATGTTTTATCCTTTAGGTGTTGACCGTAAACAACCCATGCACTTTCATTGCACAACTTGAGTATTTGGGGGATTTGAATGAAACAATAAAAGCACTTTAGGTTATCCATCAAACCACTATTTTGTAGCACTTGGTGATGTAGCATTCTATGTTTGTTTGCCTCTCATGAAATATTTCAAGTTTAGGTCGATGTCCTCTTTACATGCAGCCAACGCGACTGGCCGTAAATTCGGGCCGAACGTCCCCATTGAAAAATAATGAGGATTGTTGTTCACCCAGTAGCTAAACAACAATGAAATTACATATCAATACTAAAGCAAAATTGTCATCAATATAATCATGGTAGCCATTGTAGCCATAATAATATAGATATTATTTCTCTATGTGGCATTATAAATAAAGACGTATGTGTTGCTTGGACAGAGTCAAAGGAAGCAGTGTGGATCAATCACCCACATCTGTGTCCCGATCTCCAATTAGCCACAGGATGTGGAAACACAGAGCCAGGAAGCCCGTCCCCAGCAGGTCTCCCAGGGCCGTCAAGTAGGGAATGGAGAAGTTGTCGGGATCCATCCCTCGACGCCACATCCAGTTTACCATCCAGTCTGCAAGGTACAACAGGATCACGACCTAGATGGAAAGAGAATGTGTCAGTGGACAGGAAATAATTAACTGATGGATTGATGAGTTATTAAATATATGCTTTTTTCTTTCATTTTAAACAAATAAATACAATGTGTTTCTGATATACACCAATTCACCGCTAAAATGCGTTTCTTCCTTTTTTTTAATGGTCAAATAAATGCACAAACAATAAATAATTACTAACCCCAAACTTTAAACACTGCAAAGAATACTTTTCTTATTCAGATTTTTTGTCTTGTTTGCAGCCAAAATATCTAGAAATTCTTAAACCAAGAAGGTAAGCAAAATTATTGTTAAAAAAATTATAATTTATTATATATATTTTAATTTTTTATTTTTTCATTTTCTTTCTTTTTTTTAAACAAGTAAAGTATGTTAGGTTTTGATTGAAACAAGCAAAGTAATCTTGTTTTCTGTATGAAATTTGATTATTTTTCTTACCCCACTGGCAGATTATTTTGCTTGTCCTAAGGAGTAGTTTTTATTTTCTTAAAACAAGTCAACTCTTTTTACTTGTCTAGAAAATCCTTCTTGATTTAAGAATTTCTAGATATTTTGGCTGGAAACAAGACAAAAAATTCTGAATAAGAAAAGCATTTTTTGCAGTGTTTAAAGTTTGTAATCATTTAATGTTTTTGCAATATTATTACAGTTAAAGAAACTGTTTTCTAATAAAATATTTTGACACTGTGATTTTCAGCATCATTACTCCAGTTTTCAGTGTCACATGATCCTTCAGAAATTATTCTAAATGCTGATTGGCTACTTATTATTATTATTATCATTGTTGAAAACAGACGTGCTGATCATTTAAATGTTTTTAAAGAATTTTGTGGTGAATAGGATAAGAATTTAGATGAGCTAACTGTCACTTTTGATCATTTTAATGTGTCCTTGCTGAATAAAATTAAATAATTTTAAATTCCCCAAACTTTTGAATGATCATGTATTTGTAAAGTGAATAAAAAAATTTTCATAATAGTAACGCAAATTTAATGTCACAATGCAAAATCATCTTAAGATTTAAAATATGTTCCTCATTCAAATTTCATGTAATTTCATATTGCATATTGCATGACCCAGACATTTATTGTTCACACAAATCACTTAAACCTCCTTCATGTAGGTCAGAAGCACTGAGAAATATACCTGAAGCAGAGCTGCGGCCATATAGAATGCAATGAAGACAGATGTGAGAGTGGTGTGTCCACCCTGCATAGAGTTAATAGTGTAGAGGAAGACCAGATGACCAGGAGCGACCAGGAGGAAGAGCACTCTTGCAGAACGTGCGTTGACACCTGAGGAGAGAGTAAATACAGAGCGAGTCAGAGGAAGTGTTGTTACAGAAGCATGATTGAAGTCATTAGCTATGTTTCCATCCAAAGCGAAGTAGTAAACTTATGCACAAAATTGGAATATCGCATAAGGCATTATCACCCAGTGAGCTGAACCAAATCATAATTTCCTGATTAAATTGCACTAAATATGAAGAAAAAATTTATTTGCTGTAGAAGGCACTGTATATAATCATTTTTCACTTCATTTTACAATCTATTAGTTGATTATTAGCATACATATTACTAGAATTTTAGCAATTTATTAGTGCTAATTAAGCACATATTTACATGCCCTTATTAATAGTTAGTGTTGGGTAGAATTAGGGATGTAGAATAAGCAGTAAATTGAGAATTTATTGAAGGAAAAGTCATAGCTGAGAGTTACCAAGTGTTACCTAATTTTTGTATACAATAAATTGCAACATTAAACATGTGCATAAAACAGGTGAATGAGTTGTTGAGACACAACACAAGGAAATATGTAACTATCAATATTTAGTGATTACGTCTTTGCTAACAATAGGGCTGCTGTTTGTTTACATCGCTCACCTGAGCCAAAGAACGAGCTCCAGGGAGTGGGACATTTCCGTGGGGCTGGGTTTGGCTCTGCTATGGGCAAGGCGTTCATGTGCAGGTAGGTGGAGATTCGACTGGCTTGAACCGCAACCAAATTGCCGCCCACACCTGCAGCAGGGCAAAACAAACAAAGTGCGTAATGATCTCTGGGGTGTCAAAGTGAGGGCTAGTCAACACGCCCAACGGAAACACCGAATCATGAGATACGAGGAGATAAGGAGTCTCACCGTTGATGACGGGAGTGAAAACCGCCATTCCAGCAAAGTTGGGGTTAGATACCGTCTTATCCAGAATGAGGCCTCCAACACTGTTTCAAAACAAGTCAAATCTAATTTTAATGACACAAAGATACTGCTTCTGTGGTGTCAGGTGAATGATTGACACACTGCTGTCAGCAGCACGTGAGTAATCCATCCATCATAAAGACGAATGAGGAAATGGAGCAACTTTATCTTAATCGGTGCTCTTCCTACCTGCTGATTGCCATGGCTATGATGACAGGCTCCCAGCCAGAGTACAGCACTTCCCGGGTGGAAGGTATCCGCCGGGCGATAAGTACCCAGATGGGAGTCAGGGCAACGAAGAAGGCACAAACCATTGGGTTGGCATAATCGTTGAATTCTGCAAGGACAAAAAATGTATTGACATTTATTGATATAAATGTAATACTTTTTCAAATTTCCTTAAGTTATAAATTGTACATATGCACCTATATTTAAATGTAATATTAAAATGTGTAACATATTCTAAATATTAAAAAGACTATAATATACTATAATAGAATAATATTACTACTATACACACACACACACACACACATATATATTTACTTTAAATGTATAGAATATCTTTTAAAAAATCTATGTAAATACATAAAAATCTGAAAAATCTGGTCAATTTTACAGTAATATATATATATATTTATAGTTGTATAATTTACATATAGTTTTAGTTTACATAATACATGTGTGTATGTGTGTGTGTATATATATATGTATATATAGACATACACAAACAGCATATAATTTTGAAAATATTTACTTGGTATATATATTCAAATTCATAATCTTTTTCTCAAATATATTTCTGCATGTGTGTACATCATAAATATACACAGTACACACATATATATTACGTACACAAAAAACGTTTATTATTTGTCACAATTAATTGTTGTCCAGCATTAATATATATATATATATATATATCTATCTCATGAACAACACATTTAATGGAAGACGTGTGGAATTCAACACCAGTTCGGACAGTTTCAAAACCAAAGCCTGTTGAGAAATAATCACAACATTCTTTTGGGTGCAATTTTACACCCGGATTCTGGAGAAGTTGGGTAAGATGAAAAGCTTGGTTGAACGTCTATTTTTGCTTTAACCGTCGCTTGTTTCCATCCAGACAGTTTGGTCTGTGAAGTTTGCTAGGGCATCCGCACACTATCATTTTACAACTGTTCACCGCACATCAAAACACCAAGGTGCTGCCACAAGAATGCTCAACTAACAATACATGTGCTTTTGTGTTGTTTCACTGCAAAGCACAATCTAAACTAGAATATTTGTTCCCACTTGGTGTTGTCTCTTTATGGAGACTGCAGATTCTCTAATAGGTGCACCAAAGACACTCACCGAGCAGGTGGCGTTCACAAGCCCCAACATGCCCCGACAAGCTCCACTCTGCTCGAACATGACTCGGCATGATGACTTGGGGAAATGTGACTGAATGTACAGTATGTGTCAAAAGTGATCTAATATCCATAGAAAGCAAGCTAAATGTAAGTAAAGTGTCTTTAAGGTTTCAGATATGTTTACGGGAGAATAAAATGTCGAAATCTGGTTGAAATAATAATATTAAATTGTCATTCAGTGCAACACAATATTTACGTAAAAACTCAAGCAACATGCTTCTGACTTATAAAAGAATAAGGGAGCATATTAAATTTTCTTTTGTTTTAAATGATTAAAAAAGATCTTACTGACAAATGGGAAAATTTTAGAAATGTAAAATACAATTAGTATTTGGGGTTAAAGTAACTAGTCTTTTAATATGTTATAAATTGATTTTTGTTGTAAATATAAAAATAAAATTGTTGCACCGAATTACACACATTTTCCATTAAATTAAACAAAAAAAAAACTTTTACATTTTTGGGGAAAAAAACAACAATTTAAAGCAGTATTATACTTATTGTTTTTATACTTCTTTGACCCATACGCTTATATCTACTCTTTGACACTCTACTTGCATGTTTTTTCCAGGATTTTTGCTTAAAAAAAGAAAGTTAGTCTCCTTTTTAAAATCACCAAGCTTATGTTATGCCATTTCCTCCCTGACTGTGGCAGTTCTTCTGCAGAGCAAGTTTTATGATACAGAAAGTGCCAAATGTGGCTAATTAAAGAAGAAACTGACTTCTGATATCTTCAGTTAAGACATGCAAATGTTTCATTTCAGGAGCCGCCAAGACAGTCCCCTATTCCTCCACTGAACTTGGAAACGTTTCTAGGCCATTCAGTTCATAATCCGCTAAAATGTATTGTGAATCTTCAAACTTTAATATGCCTGCTCATATCTCTGCGCTTGGATCACAAAATGTACTGACAGTAGATATCCGATTATGGCAATGTTCCCAAAGAGCCTAGCCAAAGAACTGATGCGTCCACTCACCGAGCTCCTTAAACAGGCCCGTACTGATGCCAGCCAACAGTGCCAGGGTGATCAGGTCACCGAGGCTGGCAGCAATGGGGGTGGCCACGTTGTCTGGGTTGATGCCAACCTTCCTGGATGCAATGATAACCCCGATCATGATAAGACCTGGGCGGAAGAGGAGAGGAAAGATTTGTCAGGTTAGCATTGAAACAGTGGAATTAACACAGGAGACTGAGTCAATCCCAAACAATGAAGACTAGACATTCCTGGTTTTTGATACCTCCTGTTTGGAGGATATATTTCCACTGTAGTGATGAAATGCGACCTCAGACCTGCTTTGTACGTCCAGGTTCAAAAACAAGCCTAGTACTGTACGTTTCATTACATTTTAAACCCTATATGGTTAATATGACAGATAGCACTACAGTACAGTACATATTGTAGAAGCATTAATGTGATAAATATAAAATGTTTTTGTAATGTAGTGGGGTCAATAGTATAAATATAAATCTAATTACAGGATGTACAGTAATTGCATACAAGTATTTTTAAAAATATAAATACTATGTAAAAACTTGTGGGCCAAAGATGTCTGTATCAAAAGAAGTGATGTCCATAGAAAGCACATTGAATGTAAGTAAAGTGTCTACTTTTAAGGTTTCAAATAAGTTTTAGGAGAATAACATTTCTAAATTCAGTTATATTGTCATTCAGTGTAACACAATATTTAAACAACATGCTTATTCTGACTTGTACGTGTTAAAATATATAAAAGAATAAGGAAGCATATACAATTTTATTGTTTTTTAAATAAGTAAAAAAATCTTACAGACAAATGGGTAAAACCTAGTTGTAAATATTCCTCACAATATTGCTACACCGAATAACATTTTGGTGGCTAAATTTATTAAATGAGGAAAAAATGTGTGATATTTATTTTTGGCTCCGAAAAACAAAAACATTGCAATTAATTTAAACAGAACATTTCTTGGGGAAATAAGAACTACATTTTAAATCAGTATTTCACTGGTTAAACCCTTTTTCATCTTTGACCCATGTATACAATAAATGCATTGTATCAAATGATAGTTAAGTAATAGTTAAGACCACTTAATATAAAATGTGCACTGAGATGCATCTCAATGCAATCTGATCTAAATGCAACTAAACTACGACATTATGAAAATGTTTTATGTTTCTTGGAACGTGACCACATACACAAACGCAGTTTAAAGTGCACAGTATCAGGTTCTTAACTCCCCAAAATAAGGGTCCATCGTTGCCAATAAAAAAAACTTTATTTTTAAGAGTGTTGACATCATGACCATCTCACCTAACAGCAAAGAAGCGATGAATGCGGTGGCCACGCTGCTGGCACAGAGCAGGACGGCATGGCCCATCTTAAAATTACCCTCTGGAATCCAGCCAAAAATGACTGCGGCGATTGAAGCCAGGAAACCCACCACTGTGGCCTGAACCTGAAATCAGGAGGGGCACGATGAACTCAGACACCTCTTTTAAACTTCCTCCCACCCTCCTGAAGTTCAAAGTCTTCATGTCAAGTTTACTTTGTTATCTTTCAACATTAGCGTACACATGCCATTATTGGGTTTAAGGGTCTTTTCCAAGAAATCATTACGTAATTGTTTAGTCAAGCACGAAATCTGGAGAAATCAAACCTCATGTGACCCTGTGACTGTTTACATTGAGCAGAAATCTGTAGGAATGACCATCCCGACTGTAATCTGATCTGCTTCTTCTGAAACGGCTGACGTGTTAATTGTAATTGTAACTGTGCACTACATAGCAAATGTTATTAAAAAAAGTAAAAAAATATATGCATTTGGACACAGTATCACACACTGCATGTGATATACAGTGTTAACTAAAACTAAAATGATTAAATATATTTTTCTGTAATTTAAAGCTAAAATAAAATGTAAATGTTAGATAAAATGCTAACAATTCAAAATAAGGCTCATTAGTTAACTACATGAATTAAGAATGAACAACACTTCTACAGCGTTTATTCATCTTAGTTTATGGTAATTTCAGTATTTACTAATGCATTATTAAAATCATAAGTTGTGTTTGTTAACATTTAGTTAATGCACTGAACAAACACTGAACGCCTTTTTTATTAACGTTAAAGAGTGTAAAAGATGGTGTTCATTGTTCGGTCATGTTGATTAATAAATAAACTAATGTTAACAAATGACACCTTATTGTAAAGTGTTACCGAAAATTTGTATAAAAATTACAAATGTTGACTTAATTTATTTTAAATTAATTAAGTTTAAGTTAAAATATTGTTTTAATAAAAACTACTAAAAATTACAGAAATTGCATAAGAAAATGCAAAAAAAAAAAAAAAAAAACCCATTGTCCTGAATTTCGAATCCCAACTTTAGGACCTTTTCTGATTTTATGATCCCGCCTCCCATTGTCACTCCCACTTCACTTCCTGTAAGTTCTGATCTGTCCTAATATAATAAAAAGGCGAAAAAGTGAAAAAAAAAAACCCTAATTAAAAATATTACTAAATACTATAATAGTTATAAATAGTACTAAAATAACACTGATGACATTACATATTTCTCATGTGACAAAAAAAAAAGAAATCTGACACATTAAAAGATTAATAATTTATTCAGATTTTAAACTTCATATGTGGTATGTAAACACTGGATTATATATTTGCTTATTTCACTCAATCAGATTTGCCAAATAACCAGATTTCCGCTGCTTGTCTGAACAAAGCCTTGTGAACTGAACAGTTGGCATGTACATTAGACACAGGACTGATATTTTTAGAAGGTCTCCAACCTGAATTAGTGCGAGGTTTCCCATGATCATTTTCCACATATCCTTGGCCGTATCCATTTGTCCAATATTAGCCTGGAGAGAGGGGGAAGAGAGAACACAGGAAGTCCATTTACTCACACTGATCCCTCTAAAGACTGTAGATGCATGTGTTTTTTTCATACAGCTGATCACTCAGAAAAGTTGCATGGTTAGAGGTATCATTCATAGCGTGAATGGATGGGTTGCATGCTAAAACTGAATACTTTGGGTACACAGAAGCCTAATAATACTATAGTTAAACATTTAAATGATCCAATCAAATCTCAGAGGATAAAACAAATCTCCATCCTACATTATTTTCCACTGCATGAGATATATTGCATGTTGTCTTCAAGAACCACAAAACAGCTAATAGTGCTCATAGGATCATCATTAATCTGTGATACTTCCATGAAAAAGAAACACACATGGTAGGAAACATACATTTTGCTGGTGCTCAGGCGCCTTTGGTCCAGCTTCCACTAGAACAAATAGTGGTCAGTTCACAAGACAAAAGAGGGTTTGATGAGCTGGACAGATGCATCTTATCCTCCTCTCCCTACTTATCTCATCTCTCTCAGTACAGATGCTAATGTCAAGTGGCTCTGGCCCAACAGAAGCTCTCTGTATCATGGGACGAGGCCTTTAATGACCTGGACCTTCTCTTTTGGGACAAAACTACCTGCCTCAGGAGAATATTTGTGTCTTAGGAAGACAAGAAAAAAAAACAACCTATGAAAACTAAATGTTTTCTGGATGTTTCAAATTGATAGCATACTTATAAAATTTGAGGTAAATGCTAATAAAAAAGGCATATAACAAATCATGGGCTATTGCAGTGGAATATTAGCATACTGGAGGGTTATTATAGTTAATAAAACCTAAAAAAAAACATTTAAAAACCTTTTTGTATTGAAATAAAATAAATGTATTATATATAGTATATATGTTTTATGTTTATAATTTCTTTTTTTAATACAGTGTATACACACACACACACACACACACATTCAATATATATATTTATTTTTTATTTTAATGTCAGCTACTGTAGTTGCCAAAGCAACACTTCCCATTTTCAATAAGTTTAACTTGATGTACTACAATAACTGAAATAAAAAAATAATAACAACTATATAGAAATACTATTGAACTTTTTATTTCTTAAAAGATTAAAAAGAATTAGGGACAATCAATCATTTTTTAATAATTTACTGCTATTGCGTGATAATATGTATCAAGTATATTAACTATATTAACTATCAACTATATTATAATATATAGCTGTATTTTAAAATGCACAAGTACTTTTCAAATATGTTTATGTCATCCAGATTACTCAATTACTAGTCCAAATATATCATTAATAAAAAAGGTATATGATAAATATTTGTATTTGTTAACCTGAGAATTGAAGGTGCACTGTGGAGATGCAGTATATTTCAGCAAAACCGGATATACTGTAACAACCTGGGTATTTCATCTACACAGAAATAAAAATCATTTTATCCACAGAGTAAATGTTGCAGATATGGTACAGTATGCTATTTCAAATTCCAAAAATGAACAAGCCCATACGTCCTCCTCAAAACTCCTATTTGAGTTGTAAACATAACAGCACTACACAATGTCTGAAAAGGTACACTTTGGCAGACAGTTTCTTAAATGCAAGTCTAGTACAGCAGCCCAACACACAAATGTAGAAGAACCAGTGCTGAGACAGGAAGTAGAATAGCCTGAGTACGTGGGCAGAATGCATTTGAGAGGCCGACAGCCCAGCAGTCTCTTTTAGACATTCAGTGCACCTCACTGTAGCCTTTCATTATGTTTCAAAAGAGCTGTAGCACTTCTGAGCTTCCTGTGAACTTCACTGCTTAAAAAACTCAATTACACACTGCATGACTAAATATTTTTAACACATTCTGAAGAATACGTGAGAGCTGCTTGCCAGTATAAAAAGTTGCTGTCAATGCAAGGGTGTTGTCTGACATTTCCTTTGCCGTTGCTAAGGTGCTCTGGTTTTTTTACTCATTTCTATGCAGTTGCTATAGGCTGTTCTTGATGGTCACTCAGTGGTTACTTCCTGGCCATAAACAGCACACCACTGTAGTACAATTCTTTCATTTAAGGTAACATTGCAACCTTTTTTATAATCAGTATTTTTTTTTTTTATTAATTCTGTTTTCTATTAAAAACGAATAAACATCCTTTAAATAAGACACATTTATATATACACATAAATATTAATAATACATTTTTTACCCTGTTGTCAAATCCTCACAAAACTTCTATATTTTATATAATATATAAATGTATTGAATATATAAACATTACATAATTTTCTTAAATATCTACATGCATTTGTTTCTACACACATATATATAAATATACATATATTATAATTGTGGTCAATCGTTTGTGGTTAATCAGCTGACATAAAAATAAATATCACAAAAATCATAAACAGAATTTTAATTTCTATTATATTTGAGCACAAATTTGATTGTTAATAATAACAAAACATTTAGCTTTCAAGTAAATTTTTTTCAGGTCAAACTAACTTTTGTGGTGGTTTATTACACAACAGGCATAATTTTTTTTGCATAAATATAATTAATAAAAAGTACAGCATAAATATTCTACTTTCAAGTCCTTTAAACCTTGTTTGAAGTGTGGAAAACACTGAATATTAGTTACGTTTCATTGCTCAACAGAAAAACAACAACAACAAAACAAAAACAAATCTGATCACTTCTAAAAAATAATATTTTCTGAACAAACTGTGCAATTTGAGCAATACAGGATGCATTACTAGCAAAGTTTTATTTCTCTGAGTTCAGGGTTTGTTCAAATCGCTAACCCTACCTTTTAGCACTATAATAAAATAGACTCAATAGTCTATTCTGCGTGTCTACAAATCATTGTAGTCCATTTAGTGCTCACCAGAAGGAAAAACATCAATTCTTTCTTTTTTCCTGCAATCTAATTCCCGTTCTAACTCAAATGACAATAACAGCAAATTAGCAACACTACTATATTACAAATATCCTGCACAACAGGATGAAGGAAAAAGCAGGCAGGAGAGGCCGTTAATGGGGCAGTCGTCGCTCATGTTTAAATGAAGTAAATGCATGTGTGTTTGTGTGCACTGGGCCTCCATGAGGCAAAAGGAAGGAGCTCTTGAGTCAGTGCCAGCTGCCTGTTGCTCTCTGAGGTGACCCCACTCCGGCGGTCAGAGCGATTCTTCCGCACTGCGTCCTGCCTTTTAGTGCTCACACACACACACACACACGAGGTGAGGGGAAACACAGCTGGCTCAGCTACTTCCACTGCTCATGCACGGCTAACAAATAGAATTTCCCAAAAATCAGAAGACTTTACTCAGAAGAAGTTTACTCCGTTGTTTACATTGTTTAAGAGTCTGCTGAACTTCTAAAGAATCACAGAGTACAGTACATTTAAATAATTTAAATAATAAATAAATAAATTTTCTTTCTGGCAAGCTTCACTCACTGGTAAATATAATAATATTTTATAAAGTTAATATTTATTTAATATTGTATTATATTAAAAATATTATTATAAAATAATATCATGTGTATATATATGAAAAGTTCATTTGCAAACAATGAATAAAAAATAAATAAAAATTCTTCAGAAAACGTTTTTATTGCGAATTCCAAGTACAGTAATAATCACTCAAAGTGCATTTGGGTTGTTTTAATTAATTAATAATAATTTAATAATTTACACTCTGCTTTTGCAAAGTTCCGTGAAAACATTTCAGATTTTATTTTAATTTAAACACCCTGAATAAAATATCACAAGTTCATTAAGTTGGCTGAAATGATCCATTTCAGCTAGCGTGTCTTTTCAAAATGAAAGTAGCCTTGTCACCTGACTTGAACAGCACGCTGATTTGCTAAAATGGACTTATATTGGCTTCTCATCAAAACAACAAGGGTGTTTGTTTGCTTCTGCAGTAAAACACGAAATCACAATGCCTTGAGAGTGGACAATACCATTTCTGACAAAATGTGTTTTTGTTTATGTGGAGAATAATGCACAGCATTTTCTTTTTTTAAAGTGATGTTTATCTGTTTTTGCAAATTCATATGGTATTTTACTGAAAAACGTAAAAACACCAAAATGCAGTATAAGTATGATCTTCAAATTGAATATGAATAATTGGCTTTGCCAGAGGGAAAGAGAAAAAGTGACATTATTTTGATCTTTCCTCACACTAAGCTATTATATAACTTCAGGAGACTTGAAATAAATCACACTATATGTGTTTTTATGATACTTTTATGGAGCTTTTGCTTTCGTGATTTTTTTAGAGTGAAAAATCTGCCTAAGATCAGACTTTTGTACTCACAGAATTAATAAAACAAGCACATAATGATATGTAGATACTATAAGAATACTAGTTTTTTTCTTTTTGGGTGAACTATTTCTTCAACAGGCTGTCATTTAATGATAAGTGGGGGTCCGAGCAATGATGATAAGCCTTACGCAAATCACTCTATGCAAAACACGGCAGTGGTCACGCACACAACACTTCTACAAACGATAAACCGCGCGTTTCTGAAGCAGACATGGGAGGAACCTCTGGCAGAGGCAACGGCTGGAGACATGCAATGCTTTATCTGTGTTTGTGGACTGAAAACCAGACTAAGGCAGAAAGCCAGGTGCTTTGTGCTATAGAAACAAGATACACGTTTAGGGGGCCAATAACATTTTGACAAGCAAGTTGTCAAGCAGCACAGGGTTTACGGGATGTAATACTTAATAGGATCAAGAGCTAACACCCTCTGACTTAATATTACTGGAAAACTATATAGAGTGGTTAGTCACCTTCCAGGCATTGTGGGATAACACAACGAGACAACATAAAGGAAAGGCTTCTTTCCAGCAAAAAGAATGTTTGATTTAAATAAGCAGTAATAATAATACACAATAATGATCATAATAGAATATTTAATATCATTCTATTATTTATATAATTCCAAGTCTCTTATCCTCACCAAGGCTGCATTTATTTGGTCAAAATACTGTGATATTGTGAAATATTATTTAAATTAACAATTTAAAATAACTTTTCAATCTGAATATATTTTGTGTAACATATTCCTCTGATCAAAGCTACATTTTCAGGATTATTACTCCAGTTTTAGTGATGAGAATAATAATAGTAGAGTGGTGCTGCTTAATGTTTTATTTTATTTATTTATTTATTTCTTAAGTTTTTAGGACATACAGTAAAGTTCAAACATCAGCATTTATTTAAAATGTAAATATTTATAAACAAAAATGACTAAAAACAAACTAACAAGCAAACAAAAAAAACTAAACTCAAATCATTTTCAAAAGCAAGAAATAAAAAAAAAGAAAAATCTGGTCACGTGGGTCTAATTCACACTACAAAAGGAATTCAATCTTTTTTTTTTGAAGTAAGAGCATTAGAAACCAACAGTGTTCTTAATCAGCTGATAATTAGCAGCAGCTCGGAGAAACTGAGCACTTAGTGTAGATTTACAGCACACAGGTGACCTCACCTGATTATTGTGAATCACTGGTTTCCAGCAAAAAGGCAAATTTACTTTCCCTGAGTGTGAGTTTGCACCTAATTTAAAGTGTTTAACAATGTATGCAATTAGTAGGAACAGTTAAAGGTACAGTTCAACTAAAAACAAACATGCTCACAATATTGACTTACTCTCATATCGTTCCTACACCACATTAAGTTCTTACAAGGCCAAAATGACACGAAAATAAGCAAACGATGACTAAATTTAACTTTGGGATGACTATTAATAGTCACTTTAAATCATTGCTTTCAAAAATAATGAAAAACAATGTCATCTGACAGCACTGGTTCCAGATTTAACCAGCTAACGTGGGCCGCTTAAGGATGTGTTATGATTTAACACAAAATCTTGTGGCGGGAGCTCGGAGAACCACAGCCCAAAAGAATGTCTGGCTTTGCCACAGACCTGGCACATCCACGTCTAGCCGAGTGTAGGAGTACAGAGCAAACTAGAGGAAGTGCACGGTCATGTGCTTAACAGGATTGAAATGATGTTAATTTGACCATAGTGTCATACATGATGTCCTATTAAGCTCTCAGGGAATAGGCAGACGGCCCAAGTTATTAGCCTACTTTTAACATACTGCAGCGAAGGACAATGAGGCATTGTGAAAATGTTTAATATTAGAGACGAAAACGAGCAAACAAACTTACTTTTCTGAAGAAAATGTACTGTTCAGAAGGAATGTTTTTTTAAAGTCTCTTCTGCATTTATAAAATATGCAGCTTTTGTGAAATATTATTTCTAATTAAAATGTTCTACTTTAATAAATGTAATTTATTTCTGTGATGCAAAGATGAATTTTGAACATCATTTCTCCAGTTTTCAGTGTCACATGATATTCTTTTGTCTGATATGTTTTTTTTTCAGGATTTTTCTATGAATATAAAGGACAGTATTTAATAGTTTTGTAAAATTATATGTCTCTTTGCTGTCACTTTTGATCAATTGAATGCATCCTTACTTGCTGAACAAAGAAAAAATGTCAAAACAAAACATGGTATAACAATATTTTCCTTCAAAAGGAGAATATTAATGCATTCAGTCTGACAGCAGGAATAATTCTTCATATTTCAGTTACATAAAACTCAAACACACCTTTGAGCACAAAGTAAACATTAGTCACCATCCAGACAAAGAAAGAATACAATGCTAGTGAAATTGCGTCATGAAATTCAGATGATGATTCAGTCTAATTTTAACATCTCAGTCATATGACGTCAATAAATATGCTTGCACAAATAGTTTTCCCCCCAATATTCATTTCAAAGTCTTTTTGAATTTTATATAAAAGTCCTTTTGTTTTGTTTTTTTTCATTTTTGCATTGTGTGCTGACCTAAAGAATACCCAGCTATGTTTCCTCAAAAAACTGACTGGATCATACCCATTTGAAAGCATTTTTTATGCTAAAGGACTTACCGCGGTAGACAGTCTGGATGCGAGGGTCATCTCCAAGTTCCCCTTTAGGCCCAAGAGAGCAGGCACCAGGATAAAGACTTCAGTCACCTCTGTGAATACCGTCCAATGCTATTGAGAAAGACACATTTTTAGTTCAAACATTCACTGAACATTGAAGCAATTTATATAAATAAATAAAAAGATCTGTTTGCTATTTCTGGCTTTTGATCATTAGCTGTCTTTTTTATGGAAAATTAGTTTGAACCTAGTCTAGGCTATTCAATGGTGAAATGAATTTAGGTAAAGGTAAGAGATGCTTAAAATCTGAATAAAATATCATAGAAAGCCATTATATTAAATGGAAACAATTGTGATATGATATTTTGCCATATTGACCACACAAAATATGAACTAATTTTCCTTTTATAGCTCTGCGGTCTTAGTGCGCGACAATAATCAAGTTTGTGTCTATTGCTGTTATTCTCTAGAACTCTAGAAACAAAACCTTATTAATAGTTTCTAATAAGAAAATCTCTGAACTTGTCATCTTATCATCCAAAGTTAAATTCAGGCCAATTTTAGATGTACTGATGCCTGCCTCCATTTGAACCTTTTCCAAGCATCTGACTTGAGACGTCTGAAGTTGATGACTCCGGTAACTGGCAGGCTGTTTTTTTTTCCATTAGGCTGCAGTGCCTTAGATGCAATGCAGCAGCAGGGAGTATAGATCAATACATAGAAGGAGTGCTTATCTTTAGACTCATTCCCACTGGTGCACAGCAATTACAGGCCTGACACTGACTAGCTAAATCAATTCTAGCATCTTGTCAGCACATGGAGAGAGCGAGAAAGCGTAACGGGCACTGCTAACGTAAGGTTGAAGAAAAAGCACATGGTAAACATAACACGAAATCTTCTACAAATAGTGGCAAAAAGCACTAGTTAAGGAGTTTGAGCGGCACAGCTTCCAGTGGGTGGGTTTTAATGGCTGTTTCTTTTCCCTTGAGTCTTTGGCAGTGCAGGGGCCACTTTTAAAAAAGAACGAACATCAATTGGGAGTTGGCGCCCAGCCACTTTGTCTTCGGTTCCCTTTGACTGAACCTCCTCTACTCGGTCTATCTCCCTCCCCCAGTACGATGTTGTCTTCAGGGAACAGCGCAGTCCTGGCCAATGCCTCCATGTGCCTCCAAGGGTTCTGCGAACTTGATGCACAGCAGTGCAGGCATGCAACCGAAGGGGGTTCGGATTGCAGGATTGTGTAATGTTGGCTGGCAACGCTCCTCGGTTCCAGCACCTTGGTCTCCATGGCTCAGCGCGTAATGTCACAGAGAAATTCTGAAGACACTACCAACCGGGGTTGTGTTTAACACCGGTGAAACTGAAGAGGTTTATGTGCATGTTATGATCTTGTTCCAAACCTACACTCTTTAAAATTAGGTTTCTAAAGGGGGTTTTTGACAGTGAACCGGTTTGGGTTTTCCATTAAGCAGACATTTGTTTTCTTAGTGTAACATTTTAATAATCTATATAAAAAAAAAAAAAAAAAAACACTATAAAAAATCGTAAGCGGTTCCATGGATGTTACAGGTTCCCTGTCTGTCAGTCACTATGAGTTATGTAGTGACAACATACTGTGGTCTTGCCTAGAGCCCTGATTTGCTCTGTTTAAGAGAAAACGCCAATGAAAATTGGCAAGTGGTTAAACAATCCTAAGCCACTCCCCTTCATCCGGGTATAAAGAGGCAACAGGTGCAACCACTCATTAGATTTTGCTTTGGAGCCAGAGCCCAGAACCTTCACAGCTGAACGATTGGTTCCTGGGTGCTGACCGTGATAGCAATTTTTCTGATCTTTCTTTCCGGAGGTGCATGAAGAGTATGAAGAGTCATGGATGGCTCCTTTCACAGCCAGAAGCTGCTCGTCACACGCCGTACATATTCCAGGGGAGCTCAATCGTGCAGCCGATGTGCTTTCACAACAACTCACATTCCCCGGAGCTCAAACCCCAGCTACCCCAAGACAGTACAACTGAGGCTTAGGTAGATCTATCATGAGTCCTCCCACTGCCGGCTGTATTTTTCCCTGACCAAGGCTTCTCTCTGGCAGACATTTGCAGAGTCGCGGGCTGGGCAACAATGAACACCTTCACGAGATACTACAATCTTCGCGTTGAACCAGTTTCTTCCCATGTGTTGGTTAACAGGTAATTGGCGGGAAGAACTGGCCGGAGTCACACTTGCTGCACCATTCCCCCTCACAGGGGATGCAAGCACTGTGTACTCGTCCAGTAAGATCCCCAGGTGGCGAACCCTGGTAGAGCATCGTCCAGCATTCTCAGCAGTCAGACTGGGTGTAGCAGTTGACGGCAGGCTCAGTATCAGTGTGCATGCCCGGGGTCCTGTCAGCCCCTGTACTGGGCTAGATGTCCATATAGTTGATTTCCTGCAGGTAATCCTATACTTGCATCCTCTACGGTAAGGTTTCCCTTGGTAAACCCGTGTGTTCCCTTGACAGAGTGCTCTGTCCATCTCTACTGCCAGTCGTTCCTCTCCTTCCCCGGATAGGACCTGCCTTAGAGATATGCTTAGAGTATGTTGTACTGCCCCACTTTTGGTCAGTCCATACTAGGATTCCACATGTCACCTCCTGCTGGTAGGATGTGGTCTCCGTAGCGCCCTTTTCAGAAGGTACGCTTCCCAATTGTCTTACCAGACTGTACAACAGATACAAGAGGTGGCAACCCCTCTCGCAGAAGGTTGAAATGCTTTCAGGAAGTGGAAAATTGCTTCTTCAGGAACAACAGTTTTGGCCTCTCCGACAGTAGTGTGCTCACTCTGGTCCCTAAGGGTATCAAAGTCAGCGAATCTGCCGATGGGATGGTTACGACCTTTGCATTACATTTGTCTGACACGCGCCGCTTGTCAACATTTGTAGTGCTACAAGGTTGTAACGGTTCAGGTTGTGACGTTTTGGATTGGACCCCAGTCTGACGTCACGACATAACTTGTAGTGACTGACAGACAGGGAATGTCTCGGTTACGTATGTAACCCTCATTCCCTCGTGGAAGGAATGGGGATGTTATGTCCCCTTGCCATGACCTTGAAACATCGCTGAGAGTTGGGACTCGTTCTTGGCTTCTCAGCAAATCTGATGTCTGTTTGTCCTCACAACATAACGTCTCCTTTCCCTCCATCAGGGAACGAGACATTCTCTATGGAACCATCAGCGCTAAAAAAAAAAATCACTGTTATTTGTATTTGAGTGTATGATTTTCTTTTCTTCTGTGGAATACAAAAGAAGATATTTTGAAGAACGAGAGTGAGTAAATGAATGATGAATGAATGATTTTCATTTTTGGGTAAACTATCCCTTTAATAAACTGGAACTGTAATATGAGATGATTTCTTATCAATTACTCAACCAATTTTGCATGTGAGTGTTTTTACATGGTTTCCAGTAAATTATTGTTGGTTGCTAGGGTATTGCGGGTGGTTGCTTACTGGCTAAAGTCTATGGGATGTAAATTGTATTAGTCTGCTCATTTAAAAAGTAAAAACAACAAGCCATCATTTACCATGCCAGGAGGCATGATTTATTGTGTGTCCATAGCACAAACAAAAAATAAATGAAATTAAAAAATAAATATTATAAAAAAAAAAAAAAAGAAACGCTGAATAAGCAACTGAATTTAAAGTGCTAACATTATTAAAACTATACAATTATATTAAAGCTAAATAATATTTAAAATTCAAAATATTCATAAATACCTATAAATAAACTGCAATTTTGGAATGAAAAACACACAAAAAAGAAAATAGATAAGTGATAAATAAAAAGAAATATGTAAAGGATGTGAACACACCCTAAACCTGGGGTGCTAAGTTGAAACTGAACTCTACAGGACAGGACATCCCTGCCCTAAATCCTAAGTTATATTGACACTAGCTTTAGTTGTGCAGCTATATATTAGTTTCAAATCTTACATGTTAACTTTTTAAGGAACTAAATTGATTTATAGCAGTTTAGCAAACAGAACAAGTCAGCTGTTTGATCTTTGAGACACGAGAGAGGGGAGAAAGGAAGTGTTCCTGTTCCTGTCCACGAATTAGATGTCTACAGGACACCTGGCACAAAACTTGAAATCAGTCTGCCACACTCGTGTGCAAAAGATATGATCAAAGATCAAACTAAACTATGTAGAAATTTACTATAAGATCAAAAGGTTAGGACAGGACAGGTTATGCTTGTCTGACTGCATTGAATCTTGTCGAAATGAAATGAAAGTGGATGCGGTAAACCCTAACTGGCTTCCTGTCAGGCCTTAATGTTTAGTTTGTTGTCCTTGTGGCAAAAACAGGTCTGACTAGAGGTTTTCTAGCACAATACATTCCATATCAGCTGGTTAAAAGGCAAAATCACCAAGTCAACTGAAAAACAAGTTTCCATGCTGGTTAAGACTACGAAGGGTGTGGAGCTCCAGACTGTATTATGTAGTGAAGTAAAACCTCATGGCTTCTACAATGCTGTACGTGAATAACAACTCTCTTTCACAATTGGTTATAAAATGACCCTGTACGCCAACCCACGGGTCTACACTCTTTCCTCAAAAAAAACAACAACAATAAGTAGTAAAAGTGGATTTTTAAATATCTTTCACAGAGGAAACAGAGGAAGTGAGGTACGTGTTACATGGAACAGAAAACCTCATCAGAGACCCATAATGCTTTTTGGAAAACCCCAAGTGGCTAACCACTGTTGCATCTACTGGGGTACAACAGGAAGTCATATTATATCTTTAGAGTTACACATTTTCAGTACGTAATACGGATTACCCACTTACACTATTAAAAATAAAAGTTCTTTACTTGAATCTACAGTTACATAAAAAGGTTCTTTAAATTAATCAAATAAAAATGGTTCCTTTAAGAACTATTCACGGCAAGTTTTTGGGTGACCTAAATCTTTTATGGTATTGTGGACTGCTGTCTTTATCTTTACAAAAAAAAATATGTACAACCTGTTAGCTGAGATGGGCTCTTAATTTTTAAATAGACCAACCATAAAAACACACATGCAGGAAGTAAATCTATCTATCTAATGCATGTAGTGGCAATTTGTCACTTTTTTTATTTGAATTGGTCCTCTTCATGAAAATCAACACCATTACACCCTAGCACATGCTGTTAGGGGCAACCCTTAGTGTGGAACACCACGTGTTCACTGCTTATAGACCGTTTCATCTGGTGCACGCCCTGGACCTAAGCTAACTTCCGGTCTGTGTTTGTTTATCGTCTGGTTAGTGCTGCCACCAACAAACAAAGCTAATGAATATTGTGCTATGGGATGTGTTTCCCATACATTTATTTATTTGTGGCAGCCTGCCACTATATCAAAACTTCAGGCTTCATGACTAACGTGAGCATGTAATACACGGTTAAACTGAGGCGTGAGTGTTTTTAGATCACTGTATTTCTAAAGGAACAATATTTTCATTTTATCCTGCATATAAGGCAGCGTTTGTAAGCTCAGAGCTGCTTTGTCTACAGCCGTTACCGGGGAAACCTCAAATTTTTCGTGCTTAAACCACCTCCTGCTGGCAGAGAATGGGTCTGCATTTTTAATAAATCGGTCTGGTTTACACAGCGAACATATTTTGCTTGTTATCAAAAAAATAATTACTCTAAAAGGCTACTGTTATTGATTCTATTGGGATCTCTACCAGAAGTTAAGTTAGGGCCACAAAAGTATGCATGCGCAGTAACGTTTGTTTATGTTGTTGTTGTCGAAACCTATAGGGAAAGAACCTGTTTTCTGAACAGCGTCTGTCATGCTCTGTTCTTAGTATGCGGCAGCATTTGAAAAACCCTGACTGACATCATTCTATCAATGGCATCCCAAAAATGCAAAACCTAAGAATGAGTATTTAGCATTTCAGCATTCATAAAGGCCATGCTTTAGTAGAGTGCTTCTTTTAACAGAAAAAAAAATGGAAAAATACATTCATAAGTATAAAGGTTCTTTATTAAAGAACCTTTAACATTTATAATCTATGGAATCTTTTCATTACAAGCACAGAAAAGAAAAAGCTTCTTTAAATGATTAAAATGTTATTTACACTTGGCTCACTAAAACATTTTTTGGGGAGACCAAAATATAACAAACCTCCCTATTATAGCCTTAAGAGTGTACTTAAATCTCTTTGGATAAAAAAATAGCTGTATTCCAGAAATTATTCACAAATATTTCAATATTACGATATTTGTCATTGATTGAATTGAATGATTTAACTCTGTAATCCACATTAAACAACAAAAAATGGGTTTCACTCACCTGAACAATGTCCAGAACCATGCCAGCTGCAACTGTCCCAAACCCTGCCAGCAGGAAAGGGAACAAAACCTGGAGTCCAATAGAAAAGGACGTCTCCTTTAGTGGAGCCGGCGGCACTGGGCTTTGGTCCGTACTAGTGTCATCGCTCTCGTTGCTTTGGCTGGCATTCTCCAGGAGGGCGTCCTCTTCCCTCTGGCCCTTTGCGTTGGCCCGACAGTCGAGGACCACCATGTCCGGCCGCTCGTTCTCCTGATCACTGCGGTCTGGTATGGAGGTCACCTCAGTGAGTTCATACTCCCCGGGGGTCTGGGGCACCTCCTCGGCGTTGTCGGGAAGAATAACCGGATGTACCGACCCGTTGGAGTGGTGGAACGCTGGCGGTGCCCCCTCCTTCTTCATCTCTATCCTTTCCGTCCCGGCGGACATGTCGGACAGTTTGTCTTGATCTTTCGACCAGAGTACCATGCGGAGGCCTTAGGATGTAAAATGTCAATTAAGAAGAAAATTAAGAAGCTTGAGGCTCTTACTTGAGTTTAGATCAGCCGTTCACCTGATCTCTGGAGATAGTTTATCCCATTAAAGACGGCTGGTGCTGATGAATGAGTCTACAGGTCGAGGAATAGAGGCAGGTGCGTTCCCCGTCTCCAGGCTTGTGTAAGATCCTGCCTGAACTTGGGTAGCATGCAAATTACGTTCCCCATTCAAAGCAAATTTTCCTTTAAGACATAACAACAGAAAAGCCGCATGTTAGTCTGCGTGCAAAAAAAAAAATCCAAGTGAAATATTCTTCACAAAGCTGATATCTCACAAGCACAAAATGTCACCAGAAACCAGAAAAATGGGTCTGAGAGTTGTAATGAACATCCACTGGAGGCACTTGGCTAAAACTTTCTAACCAGCTCTGGGCAGTTGGAAGGCTGGAGACGTCTCACTTTACACCACGTGGTAAATTGGTTTTTGAAATGTATTTAAAGGTCTCTGGAGCCAGGGTAATATTACAACTCACTGAAATGTCTGAGTCTGATAAGGTCGACTTGTCACCTGCTAAAGGCAATGAGATCTATTATAAGTTCCTAAATTATTTTAGCTCATAAAAGTGTTTTTTTTTTTTCAGTTTCATTCAAAAGCCATCGTACACTTATATAGATATATACACAGCCTGTCAACCTACTAAATTGAAAACTTTTTTGATTTAATTGCTACTTTGATTTACATTAAATTTGCAGACTCATAACCTCATTTTTATGTATTCACTTAGGATAATCAAGTTACAATTCTGAAAACCCACAAACCTGACCAGAAATTAGGCTACAGAGTTCATACACTCAGAAATAAGTTCAAAACTTAACCCACTGAAAACTTTAACTTTTAGATAGATAGACTTTTGCTAAAAACAAACCCGGCTCCGATAGGCTATACAGTTTCTATATTGAAACAAACAAAAAACACGTCAATTGCGTATGACGACAATCACTTTCCGCCAGGCGTAAAAATCTACAAAAACCAACAATGACATGATATATTTTTAAGATTGACGAAACTTTCTGGCCGATTCTTCTGAGAAACAAGCACCCAGAAAAGTCTTTTCGGCACGGCAGAAGGAAGAGAGGATACGAGCCAACAACAATTTGCTCATTACGTTCACACTGAAACAAAATCCCTACTTAGTAGTCCGATCAAATCCAGCGCAGCATGGGACGACGTAAATTAACACGGCTCGGTGCTGCTTCGCTCTGCATCAACACCTCGCTCGTATATCCCTCAGTAAAGAAAGTTTATTCTGTTCATTTAAGACTCATATAAAACTTCAAAGCGAAAGCACCCTTTCCAGGGAAAAATCATACACACTTGTGTAAAAGTATCTGTCTCTTTTACAAATCAAGGTTTTCTTTAAAGCAGATTTACATTATAGTATCAGTGGTCTGAGGTTTACAGTTTTTTTGAAGAACTAGACTAACTAGTATCTAGGGTAGCCTATAAAGTTCTTTCTGGATCTGTCAAAGATTCTCTTGCGGTGTGACTGTTTTAGGTTCTGATTGGAATCTTTAAATTTTAATGTAAGGTTTAAAAAATAATAGTTTTAAATAGGCTAGCTGAAACTAAATATTAGACCATTAACGTTGTGCTTTACAAGTACATAATTGGAAGAGAGCTAAAATGCCTAGTATTCGCATATATTGCCAATGAAGCAAAAATAAATAGGTAGCCTAACAAATTACAGTTAAACAGTTTTATTTGTCAGAACAGGTAACAATATGGTATTAAACGACTCAGGTAAATTAGTCGCCTCTTGCGCCTACCTTGAAAAGAAGACACTAAAAGGCTCAATGCGGACCTGCGGTCATTCTCCCGTCATTCAGGCGGATCTCGAGCCTTTATCTATGGTTATGGAGCCGGAATGAGATTAATCAGTAACCTCTCGACTGAGGCTGTCAACTCTGATCCGTTACATTGTTCCATTTGACACGCGCTCGATCCTGCGCATCTATATGACAGGAGGAAGTCGCTAGGCGGGCAACGCTGACGGAAATTACGAATCCTACTATGGAAAACGCTTCGCTCATGAATATCTAAATAGATCGCACCGGCGTTGCTTGGTAACCATTCCAAAGCGTCCAGTCACGCAACGTCTTTAATATTCATGAACCCACAGCCTTCGCCCTAGTAGAATTCGTTTCTTCGCTAACTGACGAGAGCACTCTTGCCCATAATCTTCATTTCAGCCAATCAGAAAGCCGAGCGTCACGGCATATAATTAACATTCATGAGACAAGCCTTCACTTTAGTAGGCCGAGCAGAGATCGCGGGTTTCGTGTGTGTTAATATGAGTTCATTTACAAGCACCAGGAAGCTTTTGATTTTAATTTAACAGCACCCTGGATAATCATTTAAACTGAATTATGTTTGTCTTCCTGAAAATGTTTCCGCCGGCTGTAATACATTCACTGCACCCAGTGCAGCCACAGAAAATGAATCAATATGAATTATTGTTCACACTAGAGTAAACTATATCGGATTTCCAAAATAATAAATGGTTTTATTTATAGTAAATATTATATATTACACCCAACATTATGGGGACAAAATATCCCCAAAAATAGCAATAAATGAAATCCTCGTGGGGACATTTTTTGGTCCCCATGAGGAAACAAGCTTATAAATCAGAAAGTTTTTTTTTTTTTTTTTTTTTTGAGAAAATACAAAAATGCTGAACATTTTATCAAAGGGGTATTGTATTCGGATAAAATATATAGTTTCCACAGTATATAAAAACCATTATGCCTATAGAATATCCCCATAAAGCATAAAGCCCCAACGTGTGTGCAGTGCTATGGTCAAATATGGTGCTTTAAAGATGCAGAAACCATAACACTGATGAGAAACCAAAAAAAGACCATTAAAAATGTACAATTTGATTTTATAAGAACCATTTTAATAATGAAAAACAATGTGAGGCCTCCATAAAGAAAACAAAATTAAAAACTTTAGTTTTTTTCCTCCCAGTACATGCAGTATAAGCCTTTGCACCGAGAAGTCACAAGGCATGGCTTTATTCTGAGTGCTATAGGGATGATGGGAAGCTGCTCTCAAGCACCACAACACGCTTACACCCCAAGGCATCAACACGATCCACAAACTGACCCCTAACAAGATCCCCTGGCGCTCGGTGTTCAGTAGTGCTTCTCAGGGGGCTGGGTACCAGCAAAAAAATAAAAAAATAAAAATAAAAAAGTCTGCTTGCCAACAAGAATGTCTAAGAGGAGTAAGAATGTTTATCATAAACTTCAAAATAGCTGTTTCTTGTAAAGCTTCTAGCCATAAGCTGGATCTTAGAAATCAGATTACAAGAAATCAAAAGTGATTTTGAATTGGATGTTTTTGTCCTCTGTTACTTATGCAGGCCTGTTGTCTTTAGTGACCTTATGGACCTGTATTTTGAAGCATGTATTTGTTTTTAAGACACTTTCAAAGGGCCAACATGCACTTATAGATAACAGCATTATCTGACTTGTGATATCATTTACTATAGGAGGTTGTAGAACGTGAATGACACATTCACTGTAGGCGCATACTACAAAAAGTCATCAATGCAATTATGTCACAATTGTTTTAACAGGAATCATGCCATATGATTACAAGGAGCGTTCCAACACAGTGTTAATAACAGCAACACATGCCATTCTCATGAGAACCAACCTAGGCATGCAGATAAACAAGCAAATTTATCCCGAGCACCAGGAGGGGTCTGGAGTTCAGTTCAGTCACATGACGTTCAGTAAGTCCACATAAGCTGATAGAAGGTGAGAGTTTGTTGAACTGGAATGTAAAGGTCACTGATGAATTTCAACAAGACCCGTCTAGATTAAAAAATGCGAGTAGGAGACTCAGAAGTTAAATATCTCCGTCAATGCGTTCCCAGTAGAAATGAATAGAACAGAATCTTAATTATATGCCTTGGGCCAGCGGGAATTATTGTACTGTATGTGCGGCAGTAAAAAAAAAAAGAGTATAATTATACCTATAATTATAGATTATAACTATGCAGTGACCAGAAACAGTACATAATACACAATTTCAAAACAGTAAAACAAATACACGCTAATTAAAATGTGAACTGTTTGATCTTTGTATTCAGAACCAACAGAAATATTTAGTTATATTCACATATGTTCAAACATCATGCTCACCAAAGCTTTATTAATTTAATCAAATCTTCAGCAAAACAATATTGTGAAATATATGTACTATATTCAAAATATAGTATATATTTTCTATTTAAACTTTTTTTATATAATGATTTTATAATTTTCAGCATTATTATTTCAGTCTTTATTATTTTTAAAATTATTATTTCTATTTTTATTGTTGCTTAATATATTTATGGAAACTACAATATATTTTCGACTATATAAAGACTATTTAATTTATGTTTGCTAAATAAACCATTGATTTATAAAAAAAAAAAAAGAAAAAGAAAAATTGTCTTACTGAAGCCAAATTTTTGCTTGGTAGTACAAATGATTTTATCATGGATTGATGACGTACAGACTTTTGTTGTTTATTTCTCAGTTTACAGCATATAAACAGTTTCCTTGTTTTAAGTTTGGCCACCAACCATTTGGCAAAACTATGCTCTCTTTTGGCACAAAAACTAGACTTATTAGTATATTTTCAGTACACCATGTTTAGATGTGCAATATTTTTATCACACCATATCTTGTTGTTTTCACACCAATAGCATCATCTAAAAAAAAACAAAAACAAAAAAACGGATGGTTATATTTGGGATTAAACTATTGTGTTAGTTTGAGACTAAAGTATCAGAAACTGTAACTTTACTCATTAGCAGGGTTCATCATTTTTGGTTTGATATAAGAGCAGCCCGCTCTAGTCGTGCGATAACCCTACTGTAAGTGTATTGAACTGTATTCAGTCCTTGCTGAGGTAGAGATGAGCCGACAAAACAAATCTATCCATAGCAACAGCATCGTGACAACCACTCTCTCCTGGCAATTCTCTGGATATCTCTGCCAGATCGCTCCGCTGTGCTTTGTTTTTTCCTTCCTCTTAGGAATGTTCACTTGGATACAGTTTGTTACTAAAGAGTAGAATTGAGCACTCACCTAAAGCAGCTAAACAGTGTAAATTGTCTCTTAAGGGGACAGATCATCGCAAAAATGAAAATTCTGTCATCATTTACTCTCCCTCAGGTCGTTCCAAATCTGTATGAGTTTCTTTATTCATGGCAATATTCACAAGAATGTTGTTTTTTTTCATATAATGGAAATGAATGGTCTGTCAAATGTTAACAACATTCTCCAGAATATCTTCATTTTTGTTCTACAACAAGAAAGAAACTTATACAAGTTTATTATATTTTGCATATGCTTATGCAGCATTTTCATTTTCATCATTAAACTGTATATAGCTTATATGATGGCACTAGAAATATGTTATTGGAAACACAACTACAAAAAAGTCTACCTTACATGCACTGTGGAGAACCAAACAGTTTGCCAATGTGTAAATACTATGATTACGTAAAAGGGATTTCTCTATTTTAGAACAGGGTGAACACAGCTCACATTTGTCATGACATTTGGCACAAGGTCCAATGCCACAAATTGCATAAGTGCACATTTCCACTGCATCGAAAGAACAGCAAGAATTGATTTTACAGATTACATCTGTTTATTCTGGGGTTAAGTTCACCAACTTAGGATCAAATGAGACAGAAAATTACAGTGTCATTTCAATTTCATAAAACTTTTATAACATTAAACAGTGCGTTATTTTAGTATTTAGATGCTATTAAAGTTTCTTTTAAGTTTTATTTTTATATTTTCTGTTCTTTATATTTTGTTTTAAATGTCTACATAATTTAAATATTGTTTTAAATGTCTATATAATTTTTAATGATATAATTTTATTATATCATATTAATTAAAATTAAAATAATTATTTTTTTTCGGTTAGTTTATTTTATGGAATGACATTTTTATAGTTTTATTTAATTTTTTTAACTATAATAACCTTGTTCCTTTGAGCAGAAAAAGCCCTTACAGTATGTTTTTTTTAATGCATTATATTTGCCATTACTTCAGCTCTATGAGTTACATGGTCATCATTCTGAATAAATAATACCATCTGACGTATGATAAACACCCACTGGCCTCCCTGACATGCCTTCCTTTCTGCTTTGGTGACATGAGTTACTGGAAACATGAACAGTTTGCTTTGCCTGACAACAAAACCCATATTTCTGCTGGCATTATCTGATCGTGGGGAACTCTGTTTCTTACTACAGGTGCAGTACCCGCTGACCTTGTTTACCTTGAAACACTGCATGAAAAATTTATTTTACCATTTGGAAAAATCACAGCAAGAGGGCTAGAATATTGACCAATTACTCTAACTTTTAACCACAATCAAAACAAAATATTTCAATTTGTTTTTGTTATTTTTTAGAACTTCATCAGTTTCGCCCTAATTGCTGAATTAACATGTTATTGTCCTTGTTGACTAGTGTCAGGTTTAATTTTACACTTGCAATTTTAGCACATGGTCACCTTGCAGTCGTCAAGTTCAGTGTAAGAACAATGTCAGCGTGAATAAAACCTTAGGTCATTACCCAGTCAACAAAGAACATGCAAAGATGTGTAGGCTGAGCAAATATGAATGACCTTAAACTGGGTACAAACTGACATATTAACCAGGTTAATGATGTCATATCACACCTTTGTCTGTTAAATATTATTAAATATTATAAATAGTGCTGTCAAACGATTAATTGCGATTAATCACATCCTAAATAAAGGTTTTGTTTACATAATATGTGTGTACTTTGTATATTTATTATGTACATACAGTATGTATTTTGAAAATATATACATGCATTTACATTTATATATTTATATTCATATAACATATATTTCATATAAATATATTTAATAAATGAACACACTTTTTTTCTGAAATAAATACATGCATATGTGTATATTTGCATAAACATAATAAATATACACAGTACACACTCATATATTGTGCAAAAAAAATAATTAATATATATAATAATTAATATATATAATTTAATAATTTATATCTATATATAGGCCTATACATATATGGGCTATATTTATTATGTATAGAAATATCACACTTCTGTGTATAATATTGTAATTAAGAATTAATATATTATCATACTAACCTTGTAAAAATAAAAATAACAACTCATACCTTTGTCCTGCTAGTAGTTTTAGTACATGTCTAAAATCTCATACTTTAAATATAGAAAATAAATAAATATTAATAAATATAACTAATACTTTAAAATTGTATTAAAGTATTAAATATTTCAATTAAGTTAAATGTAATTCGATTATCAGTAAAACTATATATATATATATATATATATATATATAGTATGTTTATTATATATTATATATAATACCGGTTTGTGTAAAGTGTACTTTAGATATATAAAATAAATAAATATAATTTTATGAATAATCTATATATATATATATATATATATTAGAGCTGTCAAACGATCAATCGCATCCAAAATAAAGTATTTACATGTAAATGCATTTATATATTTATTTTATTATATTTGATATTATATCTAAATATATTTAATATGTA
>JAUCMS010000012.1:5368619-5384732 GCA_032357445.1 Enteromius radiatus | reverse complement strand
TTATATTTGATATTATATCTAAATATATTTAATATGTAAACATAACATATTTTCATTAAATATTTACATGCATGTGTTTGTATTTATATATACTTCATAAATATACCCAGTATATACAAATATATTATGTAAAGAAAAGCTTTTATTTTGGATGCGATTAATCGTTTGACAGCACTAATATATATATATATATATATATATATATATATATATAAACTTAAGTTCTAACGGTTATTTTAAGCATGTTACTTATGCATTTGCTGGTGTTTTCTGAGTGTTTGCTACGGTATGTGAGTTTGGGCCTCTCCTTCAATGTGGTTTAAAAGCATTTTTCCTATTTTATCATCTGCCCGAGTTAAATGATAAGTCCAATGGTTTATAAAAGTAATAGCACAGTTCTCCTCAAACATCCATGCAATTTGAAGTACCTTTTTTCATGAGGTGCTGGATGAACTATGCGCCCAAGTTTAATACAAATTTCAAAATGCGTAACCCTAAATATAGCAAGCACCACTTAATACTAAAACGATAATACTATTCCATTTTCAGAGACAAACTCTCATATCTGTCCAGATTTAAAGATTATCCCAGGTGGTTAAGGCTCACAAATTTAGCCCTACATCATGATTATGACAAACACCTTGGTAGATAAAGACGTTTGCTTTATTTTTCTTCCAGCTACTCTTTCCACCCGCAAACTCAGCAAGAGTTACATATCTGATTCAAGCTTGCAAATCCCATTATGTGACTTTACTTAGCTTCGGCATGTAGCAGCATGCCTTCTATTTGTTTCAATATGAGGAATGAAAATTGTGTTATATCACACCGCTCGATTTGTTATTAAATATAACAGAATTTTATTTCAAACCCTGCTTGTTGCAATCATGCTCTCTGAAATAGCAGAAAATCGTATAATTTGTTCCCCCATTCTGAGTCATAAGTGAGCTAGTTTAGCACAGAGTGTAAGCATTTTCCACTTTAGGCAGACTTTGCTAAATTTTACCCCATTGTTCTTACACCTAAACATCATTAAAGCGCTGCTTTAACACATTCAGAGGTGTGCTGCAGATAGCTTAACGCGACTAATGTGGAAAATTTCCCACTGAGGTGCAAAAGTCGTCCCCGACGGTCACCCGGTGGTCCTGAGCTCGCCGAGGTCACGTGATCAGAATACTGACCAGGTTGATGAAGCCAGGAGGCACCTCACACAGGAAGGCTTGGTTACAGAGTAGCCTGACCGCATGTAGCACATCTTAAAAAGGTACTTCAGCCCCAGAACATTTCACCTTGTGTGCCCTCAGGGCGCCTTCATGTCCAGAATAGGAAGGGATTCGCAAATGAGCTTAGAGATTTCTTTCTCCTAGAAATCTTTCGACAAAAATGATGTGCCTGTTAAAAAAACAAAACAATGAATGTTCATGTAAATTTAACTACAGTATAGGCTAATTAGTGCATAGCCTAAACTAAAGGCAAACTAACTAGGTATTTGTATAATGAGTGGCTTTAAGCATACATAAACTGATTAACAGTGTCACCAAGTGGTAAACAGTATAAATGCAGACTTACCAACCAATAGCTATTGATTCACTTGAGTGAATCGCTCAGGACGGTTCGTTTCAATGAACTGGCTCAAATTCATTGATTCTTTCCATCGCTGTATTCACAACTCTCTCTCTCTCTCTCTCTCGCTCACACACACACACACACACACACACACATTGTTTCAGTGGATTGTGGGGACCTTTCATATACTTCTACAACAAACCTATACTAGTCTTACCTGGTTTTCCAGCATGGTAAAGTTGGTCTGGTTGCATTTAGGGAGGGATTAAGTAGCCTACATTTAGGACATGAAAAAAATACTATAGTAATTTATAGTAGCCTACTGTAAATACTATAGTGTTTTTGAACCATAGTGTATTGTACTGTATAAACACTGTAGTATACTTTAGCTTTAACTACAGTAAACTGTATTGTATTGTAGTAGCCTATATTGTAGAAAACTTAGTACAGTAGCCTTCTATAATAGTTGTTATACTTTACTTTAGTATGGTTTAAAAACACTATATTTACTATGTAGTCAGGAAACCATCTAGTTGCCAGGTAAACACCTCCTTGTCATGCTTGTTTGAAACGATATCTTGCAGACTTTGAGAAAGGTCAAAAGAACTTTAAAAAAGCATTGCTCCATATAACACACCAGCAGTTTCACACTTCAATAATTTCTATTGTTCGTTTTGCGAACGGTATCCTTTACAGTGGTTTGAAGTGTGATCAGAAATTGATTTGTGAACATGGTTCAAGGAATTTAGATGTTGCTATTTAACTATTTTTTTTAAAGAAGGAATAGCCTGTTTGTCCTTTTACTGAAAGAAACTCAAGATGATGTCATTAAAATGTTATGATCTTTCCATCGACCCCTCAGTAATTTGCACACATATTGGTTCGAACAAATATATGCAGCCACACAATTTCCACTCAGGATGAAACGAAGTGGACATAGCTACTCATTAGCTGTAACTAATATTGCTGTTTGTTCATGAATCATGGTATTCAACATGTTTTATGGTAAGCTACATCTAGCATTTTTAGCAGGCAAGTTAAAGTATATTTGTACTCTAATGATTCACACGATCTCATTTCTTATAACGATAAATGTGAAATCTGTCACGGCATTTGTTGAAATGAAGGCTGCTTTACTGCTTGCTGGAAAGCTGGCCACGAACTTTCCAAGCACAGTAACACATGCACTAGCCTCATTTTGCAGATAAACTGTGAAGAACCACTGCAGCACTTTTTAACTGCATCTCTGCAGTGTTTCAGCAGGTCTGAGCGTGGCCGACAGGACCGCGAGACACATTTCACCTCTGCCGAGGTGAAAGAAATCAATAGAGACAAATAAACCTCAGGCCAGGAGTCCACACGGTTAGAGTCGCTCCTCATTCTGTGTCAACCACCATCCTGCTCAAGACTCGAGTAAGTGTGCTGCTATTTGACATTATTAAATAAAAAGAGAAAAGAAAATCAACGATTTCACCCCAGATAAAAGTGCATTTGAAACAAGGAAGCAAGAAGACCAGAGCAGGAGACAAAGTTCATTTAATGGCAAAACCACAAATGTACAAGCATTGTAGAAAACCATATATTACAGTGCTTCATTTTATTGCTATGTGCATCCAAAACACATTATTCTAACAAAATGAGAGCAAATGGCTGAAACATCATAATAGAAAAAAGTAAACATCATTTAATGATATTGGCCACAGCTATGATGACTTCTCTAAAGGCTTTTCAACTTGATTTCAATTCAAAATACTGCATTTCTGAACCATGTACTGACAATGAGTGTGTTTACTTGCACAGCCTTACACTGATTATGCTTAATAACCCAGCAGCAAGAAAGGTCATGTAAACACAGATGGTTTTCTTTTATCAGTTGAAGGTCATAAACTGTTTAAGCCACAATCCTGGTAGTTTATTTCGTGTGTGCATACTGTACGCAAACCAATCATTTCAAAACTCATGGAAACGTTTCTCGCATTGCCGGAATTGATATGCATGCAAACACACTCAATTTCTTATAAGCATAGTATTAAAAACCCAATGAAATCCTATGTGGACTGGAGCTTTCGGTCCTGTTGGGTTTGTCAAGTCTTTTTATTTATTTAGGTTACAAAACTCCTTGATTTCAATGGGTTTTTAAAGACAAAGTACTTGATGCTACTGTAAATTGCTAAAGACCCTGTAAATATTTAGAAAAAGGATTGCATGTATGTGCTACAGCAGTGCAAGTCACCTTTGACAAGGATGAAACTGACCAAAATGAGTGAAAAATAACCATATTCATCATACGAACCACCAAAATCTGTTCACATAACGCCTCCTACGCAACAAATGCAGTGAGGTACAGTATTCACAAATAATATCCTAAAAGTTAAGACTTCACTTTATTAGTAAGACCTCTGCTGTATTACTAAATGATCATGCTAAAAATAGCAGTAGATTAATTAGCAACCCTGTAAAAACCCTAAAATATCTCAAGACACTGTTATAGGGAGACTGCTAAATCTGTTTCTATTTCAAACACTGATTTATTATGTCTCTGAAGGTGTGTTTGTGCATATGTTGTTGGCTTAGATCATTCAGTGGGTGTTTGGTGATGTTGGCTTTAGAAGGCAGATTGTCGTTGCTGCGCAGTTTGTAATAATGGAATTAACGGTGCGCTTTGTGGAACTAAAATACATGTTGTTCCCTACAATGTGCTTTATTTATTCCTTGTCACATAGTGCAGCTTATATGTTTGAACAGTCTAGCATTCAAGAACCTTGTTGTGCTGATTATAAGCCCAAAACATACTCTACATAAGTACATGAACACCAAATCTAGTTTGATTTCATGCATTTCAGCATTGCCACAAGGGGCGCTATAGTAGGCATCAGTGTAAACGTCTTCTACAGTCATTTGTCTGTTATTTAGCTAAACTACTGGCATGGCGGAGCAACAGTTTGAAGACAATCATGTGCTAGGGCTAGCAAAAATGACATTTTACATTTAAACTGTTGACATGTTTATAGCTAGCTACCTGAATTCAACTTAAGACAAATGTTTGAAGGAAACTCTACACCCTCGCCTATTGCATTTGCAGTGCATTGCAAGATTCATATTTGCGTATTTGAGTAGAGTATATTTCAGGCTCTAAGGTGTGGTCACATTAGCAAAATTTTGCGGGTGAAATCTATTCCTTATGATTGGGAATTTCGCATGAGGGAAGAAAAAGTTCCCAGCGCAGAAAAGTTGGTCATGCGAGTTCGCCGAGCTGATCAATACAAAGGTTGTTTTTTAACGATAAACTTCCTGATGTAGTTTTTGCCAGTTATTAGTATTAACTAACATAATCAAACAATGAACAGTGCATTTATTACACTATTTATTCATCTTTGTTAATGTTAGTTAATGAAAATACAGTTGTTTATTAATAATGCATTATTAAATGCTGAAATTAACATCAGCTAAAATGAATAAATTATGTAGAAGTATTGTTAATTTAGTTTATGTTAATTAATGTTGTAAACCAATGTTAACCAAGGAACCTTATTGTAAAGTGTTACCAAATTTGCTATATGAGACTTACAGTTAGGTTAGTTAATTTTTAAAATAGGTCACGGCTCACAAAGAAGTTAGCAGATTTCTATTGCTCAGCATAGCGGATTCATCAGACCAAACTGAACATGAGTGAAAATAGAATTCATGTGATACTCCCAAATGCGCAGACTGGATTTTGATGCAAAATTTCACCAAGCGACGGTAAACGTCATCATGCAGTTAAGTGTGACAATTTTACTTGATCATTGAAGGCAACTTATTCTGATGTGTAAACCTAATGTTCTATGGTTAAAGAATCTCCTCCTCTTTTACATATAGAATCTCATGGGCGGAGCTTGGGATTTGATTGACACCTCCTACTACCAGTAGGCGATCACGGATCACAATGCTGGAGGCAGAGCAACGTGGCGTCGACATGGGCGACAGCCTTTCCCATTTTCTTTTTTCGGGATGAAACGCTTCAACGGTGTCCAGCACTGATGGCTGATGGCCTGTAGGAAGAGAGCAGATGTTTGGATGACACCAACCGTGACAGCAACTGTGCAGTAGATAAATATATTATGATGCAACTTCCATACCTAGGCCTCCCGCCACGATCATTCTGCCTCGCACTATGGCTGCGGCAAAGTCTGCTCGCTTGGTTTTCAAGGGTACAGTGTCCTCTGATTTCAACCAAGTTCCTACAAATCAAAATGGACACAAATAACAAATACAGCAGCAAGCAGAAGTTACGGGGGCCAAGCACTCTCAGCTGCAAAATGAGGAGCTAAGCATGGCACAGGGCATCAGACCAAAAGCAAAAATTAGTAATTGAAGACATTTTAGAGTCATTGTATTTCAAATGGTTGAAATTTTTTTACATGCAACCTCTTGTAATTTGATTAAATGGCTTTTGACACCAGGTGATGCTTTAATCAAGCCTCAGACTCATTTTGGCACCGTCTAAAATTTGTTGCAGCACTAAAAGAAAACGGATTTGTCTATCAACATGAAATTCATAACCTTTTATCAGCAAAATCATACCAGCGGTTGAGGAGTAGTTCGAAAAAGTAGATTTTCAACATTAATCAAAATGGCCGACAGGAAATTTAGCCAATTATGGCAAAATTATGGTATTGATGTTTTCTGCATGATCCAGGGAATCCAACAAAACCAGTTTCATTACAATAATAAACAACAAAAGTTATTAGCATTTTTGGAAATTTCATAATTTATGGTTAATTAACGATTTATTATTAATAAGGTGGCTCTGTAACCCAAATGGTGTGGCATGGTCAGTGTGAGGTGATAATGGCAAATACAAAGTTTGGTGTAAATATCTCCAACCTTTGCAGAGATACAGACTCAGATGCCAAATTGTCATTTTTTTTGGTAAATTCATAGATACGAAAACCATTATGTGTATCGAAATGAAATCCATACATTTTTGACAGCATGCTCTGAAGGTGATCAGAGTCATATTTGGTAAAAATCAGAGTTCGAAAAAGTAGGTTTTTAACATGAATGAAAATGGCGGACAGGAAGTTCAGCCAAATTTGGCGAAATTGGTATCGGTGTTCTCGGCATGATCCAAGGAATCTATTGAAATTTTATTTTATTTTTTACAATAGGCTAATGTACACAAAAGTTATTAGCATTTTTCAAACTTGGCCCCAAAATTCTTATGTGCATTTAGGACATGGTGCCAAACATTTTTGTAATGAATGTCGAAATGTTACGCTAATGTGTTCTCAAGATATAGCATTTTCGAACAAAATTTTAAATGGTCAATGCCCAAAATGGCTGACATGGGAAAATTGATGCACCAAATCTAAAGAGACCGGTTTTGTGATTTTTGGACAAACCTTTCAGAAGTTATAAGCACAAAGAGCCATTTTGTGTATCTCCTGACCACTAGGGGGCACTGCAGGTAACCTCAAGTCATGCTTGTTATAAAAGACACCAAGTTTGGTGTTAGTACACCAAACCGTTACAGAGATATAGCCTCCCATTGATTTTTGCGTGCTTTTTGTTAAATTCTTTTGCGTGCTATTCAAGAACGGTTGGACAAATTGACTTGAATTCCATAACTTTTGCAAGTGTGGTTTGAAGATGATATGGATAAATTTCGTGACAATCAGTGCAACGGCCTAGGACGAGTTTGAAATAGTACGTTTTACGAGCAATTGAGAATAGCAGAAAAACTAAATCTTATCATTTTTAATATTTGGAGCTCATAAGCCAAGAATTCAGAGGAAAAATTTTTTTTTTAGTTGTTTGGCTTATGGTTCAAACGTTATTAGGATAAATCTTTTGAATGTTTGGACAAGTGGTGGCGCTAGAGAGTTTGAGTTAGAGTGTCCAAACTTGCTATGGTTGATTTTTAGGACTGTCCTCTATCAGTGTGAAAAATTATACAACTGTCCCCCGAACGGTTCTATGCGGCGGAAGTAGAAGGAGAATAATAATAACGCCAACAATTTCAATAATAAAATGCTAAATATTAAAGGTGAAGTGGGTAATTTCTGCACCACTAACAGCAATTTAAAAGATGTCATTTTAGCAATGGCTTATGTATAGTTAAAATAGGATGCAAGAGAGTATTTTAAGTTGAAATAAATGACACACTATTCCCCATTAACACGGTGCAATTTAAAATCTGACACAATACATCAGATTTATACAACGAGTGAAAGAAAATTAACTGGCTTATATGTGATTTGAAACTGTTTAATTTGACAGCTTTTCCTAAAAGGTCTAAAGAGGAAATGGAAATAAAGGGCTTTCCTGTAGATTAGAGCCCGCAAGGTTGTCGATTAAAGCTGACAGACTGTTTTCCATTTGCAGGATCTAATATCTGTCTAATAACTAAGCCAATGGCTTGCCGTAATAAACGCAAGGACCATTTCTTCAAAAAATTACTGAGCTAGAACACTTTAATTGCTATGAAAAGGAAGTTGGAGCTGTGCAGCTTTCTGTGTTTCACAGATGTAGAACGTTAATTTGGCACATTATTTACATTTCTGAGTCAACCTAATCAGCCAAAAAGCACAATCACAGCCAATAACACACAAACGGCATTAGAATAATGAAGGTTGTTTGAGAGACGCCAACTCCTTCTGCCATGCTTGTTTACTGTTGAAAAACATGTGACGAGCTTTTGATTGCAAAGACATGCATGCAGATGTGTAAAGCACTTTTGAATATATAACTGATCAAAATCCTTTGAAATGCAAGAGCAATACTCGATTTTTTTTCATTGCAGGCAATTTTAACAAAACAGGAAACCCTAAAATGCACTGCAACAAGTGATGTTAGAAAATATCTAAGATGGTGGATGAGTAAAGAGAAGTAACATTCATCTTATACTATTTATTAAGTTGGCTTGAAAAAGCCAACTTACTGATCTACTATTTAAACTTATTATTATTATTCTGAGCCAAATTTCGGTTCGCATCTCCACCTAGAGCTTTCAAGCTAGAACCACGAAACTCGCTACAGACCTTCGGACTGGTCTGACTCGGTGTGCTATATCTTTTCAGACTGATACGACTTACGAATTTCGTAAAAATTACGATGAAAACTGGAAAAAATGAATGGAAGTCTATGGGACATCTGACTATTTCTAACTAATCTTTCTATCTGACTATTTCTAACTAATCTATCTATCATGCTAGCAACATGCTAGTAACTTGCTAATCATGCTAGCAACTTGCTAATCATTCTAGCAACGTGCTAGTAACTTTGCTAATCATGCTAGCAACATGCTAGTAACTTGTTAATCATGCTAGAAACAAGCTAGCAACATGCTAGTAACTTGCTAATCATTCTATCAACATGCTAGTAACATGCTAATCATGCTAGCAACAATGCTAGCAACTCGCTATTCATGATAGGATCATGCTAGTATCTTGCTAATCATGCTAGCAACATGCTAGTAACTTGCTAATCATGCTAGAAACATGCTAGCAACATGCTAATAACTTGCAAATCATGCTAGCAACATGCTAGTAACTTGCTAATCATGCTAGAAACATGCTAGCAACTTGTTAATCATGCTAATAACTTGCTAATCATGCTAGTAACTTACTAATCATACTAAAAACATGCTAGCGACATGCTAGTAATTTGCTAATCATGCTAGAAACATGCTAATCATCTGTCTATCTATAATCTGACTGTGTAATCTTACTATTTCTAACTTTTTAAACTTATGTTACCAGCATGATTTTTAAAAACTACTTTAAACTTTCTAGCTAGGCTTTTTCAAGCCAACTTAAAGTTTGCCTACAAACTTTATTATCTAGTTAATTAATTATTATTTTAACTATTAAAAATACCTTCTGATAGTAACACACATGCATACTGTATATACTAACATGTTGCTCAAAGTTTACTGATATAAAAATTATGATTTAACTTTATTTGAAGTACTATTGTGTAATTATGTGTTAATTCAAATTTTACTTTCCCTCTCATATACAGTATGCTGCATTTGAAACATTAGTGTTAACTAGATTTTATTGATTTATTTTTTTTTGTCATTTGATGCAGAGGTGATTTAATACAAATCAAAAGAAATGCCTCTGATATACTGTATGTGTGTGTGTGTGTGTGCACGCATTTATATAACCCTGCAGTCTTTAGATGCTGAGGTATATTTGTAGCAATAGCCAAAAATACGCTTAATAGGTCAAAATTATTGATTGTTCTTTTATGCCAAAAATCATTAGGATATTAAGTAAAGATCAGGTTGAAGATATTTTGTAAATTTCCCTACCGTAAATATATTATAACTTAATTTTTGATTATTTATTTTCGAAGAACTTAATGTGGATAACTTTAAAGGAGATTTTATCAGTATTTAGATTTTTTTGCACCCTCAGATTCCAGCTTTTCAAATATTGTTATGGAAATATTATTACATAAACAGTTTATACATACAGTAGAAAATATTTACATTTTTGATTCATCAAAACATCCAGCATTAGCAGCTATTACAGCTCTGCATTATCTGAGCAGCTGTCAGTTCATTCAAATATTGATTTGATATTTTACTCCAAGCGTCCTGAAGGATTGCCCAAAGATGATTCACACTGGTTGGACACTTCTCACGCTCTAGTTCCTGCCATAGTAGCTCAACTTTAACATGTATATATTGACATTATTATTTAATCAAAATGGAAATTATTATCACTGGTCTTCAATGATAATGTCAAGTTACTTGCACTATTTGCACTAAAAAATTATAAGGATTTATGCCGATCTCATCCAAAACCACACTTTGCCATGGGTGTTTCCAAACTTTGAAGGGCAGTGTATTTATTTAAAAAAGATCATCCTAATTAAAACTGACCCAGTAATGACTTTCTACCCAATATTTCTAACATCACTCATTTAGTATCATTCTGAATATTGCTGTATAAAAAAAACAAACAACAAAAAAGTTCAGTAATGTACTGTAAAAAGGCTGACAGAGCTTTACATGTCAGTCAGATGTTCTTTTCTGATGTAAGTGGGTGTTTCTGGCCCCCGAATTAGCTGCAAAGTTGACTTTATTGTATTTAACGACCTTATGCAATATTCATCCAGGAAGCTGCTTTATAGGTAATGGCCTATGTAGTGAGTGGACAACATGGATGCTCGCCGACTTTGTTTTTCTCAGTTGATTTTAGTTAAATCACTTATTGATGTTTTGCTGCAAATTTGGCAATTTGGATCAAGATCAAAGTATCTGACTTGAATGAGCAATGTAGGGTCTGTCAGCTTTGGACAGGATATTGATTTCAGCCCTTGGCGTGCACTGCTCGCTCTGTTGTTGGCCGAAAATCTGACGCTTTTTCTGCTGAACAGTGTTGCCCTTTCACTTTTTCTGATGCCAAGTGTGCTTTTTATTCAAATGCAAACTCATATTCCCTTCAAACAGGTGGTGGGGTCTGTCCTGGTGCCTGTTCAATTGGAATATAGTTATAAAAACATGCTGTTCTGGGTCTACTGCTGCTCAGTTAGCAAATATACAGTGTCAAGTTGGATCTTTAATAAAAAGCACGTCCATCTTGCCTCAAACTGGGATTTTCTCAGGATATAACCCTCTCCTCGGCAGCCAGCGTTAAGACAATAGAGCAGATGGCCTCAACTATCTAGCAGAATGAGCTATGGATAAGGGATGAGAATGTGTATCTGAATAGCATCATTTAATGCCCCCCTTCCTATCCCATGATCTTATCACCTACTTATATTAGACGGGGGGACTTGTACGCGAGAGCTTTATTGCCAGTGGTGGATCGGGGCAGAAGGAAATTAGATAGCAAGGTTAATCCCTCGTGCTGCTCTGTGGATGGTGGCTCATGCACCTGTTGACCGACACATGTGTCAGTAATAGAATAATTAAAAGAGAGAGAAATGATTCACACGGCAGCGTGCAAAGTTCAGTTGTTCAAGATGACCTCCTCGCTGCCCACTTACGATAGGAACTTTTTTTTTTTTTTTTTTTTTTTTAAATCGCCCTTGGGGCCAAAAAAAAGTCCAATTTTCCCATCTGCTGAATCTGATTAGAAAAGATTAGATTTGAGCGGAAACGATGTAGAGGAAGAAAAAGCGTGAGAAGCTGGAAAGAAATCAATAACTCATTTCAGCAGGTCTTATGTTTTGTCACACCTTGTATCTTTCCACCCCCTTTTTTTGGGTTAATCCAAGAAAAAATAAATAAATAAAAAACGAACGGTTATCGAGATATTTGCGCATCAAATATATTGCTGATACGCATTCAAAAGCTAAAACTATTTTTCTTGGAGATTTCACAGATTAAAACTAAGGCATGTTTCATGACACATACACAAGCACAGCTGATTTAATTATGTGCCTATATTCACAGGGTTACAGCATTTCAGCACTAAGCCTATTTTTGCAATGTGCTGAAAACCCTGTGGAAAAAAAAAACCCATTAAACATGCCTAAGGTGGTTTAATGGTCTGGGCTTTCTTAAGCTGGTCAATCGATTTTAGAGAGGTTTTGGCAACCTTTCAGCCCTTTTCAACATGGTTATGTGGATAAAATTCACTATTAACCTATTTATCAATACAATCTTTTGCTATCTAGCCCTTTTTGAAGTAGCATTCACTACTATTCACAATTTTTTTAAATTTAAAAATCTCTTACGCTCACCAAGGCTGCATTTATTTGATCAATAATAGAGCTAAAAAAAAGTAACAGTTTGCAATATGTTCTATTACAATATATTTAAAATGTAAGTTATTCCTGTGATGCAAAGCTCAATTTTCAGCCTCCAGTCTTCTAGTTGTGCTACTTCAAATTTTAGTTTTATGAAAGCCGTGCTAAATTAGATTTTAGGACTCTTTGATGAACGAAAAGCTTAAAAGAAGACTTGAAATAGAAATATAATACTTGAAATAAAAACTTTAATATTACTTTTGATCAATTTAACGTGTCCTTGCTGAATAAAAATACCAATTTCTTAAAGAAAATCCCATCTGACTCAATACAGAGAATTTAAAGGAATAGTTCATCCAGAAATCACAACTACACCATGGTACTCAATGAACGCCACTCTCTGGTGAATACATGTATGACAGTTAGCAAAAGCTAAAGACATGGGTATTTTCTTACACAAATGCATCACTTCACTTCAGAAGGCCTTTATTAACACCCCATAACTGTGTGGAGCACTTTTTTACTTGATGGATGCACTTTTTGGGTCTCCAAAATCTCGGCACCCATTCACTGCCATTATAAACCTTGGAAGAGCCAAGACATTTTTTAATATAACTCTGATTGTATTCATCTGAAAGAATAAAATCATACTCTTAGGATAGCTTGAAGGTATGTAAATCATGTAAATCTTGTAGGTGAACTAAGACGCAGTTTGAAGTTTGAGGTCTGTTCGATCTGAATTAATTGTCATTCGGATGGAAAAATAAGAGACATACTTTCATACTGTTGGCATGTCAAGCTAATTTACCTTGGTTAGTGTCGAAGATGTTAACATTCTTGGTAAACTTTGAACTTTGGTGTATTCCTCCTTGTCTGAGCCCTCCCAACCAGCAGAGACGCCCGGCACTGTCCCATAAGACCCCAGAATAAGATCTCTTACAAGGCAGGCTGGGTAGAGAGGACCAGGTACGGCTTTCCATGTCGAAGACCTCAAACGCCTTCACCAAACGCTTACACTGACGTCCTCCTGAAGGAACACAGATACTGATGAGAATACACTGTTGTTTGTAAAATGTAAAACGTCTTAAAGTCCTTTTAAGACCAAGTGAAGAAAAGGTAACAAATTTTATCAATATGGTCTCTAAATAGAAATGCCTAGGGAGCAAAGCAACAAATAGTATTAGAAACAGTTTTGCCAGATATATATTTACAAAAACTGCTAGAATATTGAAATATCTTTTACTGTACCCACTGCAAACATAAAAGTGGTGCTTTTCCTTAGTATTTCTGTGCTATTTCCCACTGAAAATGCCTAAAGACTTCTAAATAAAGATATATTTACTTGTTCAGCAAAATGACATATGATAAGAAGTCTTGTTTTCAGAGGAAACTTATTAAAACAAGAACGAATATCTGCCAGTGGGCTCAGAAAATTCAAAGGAAAGCAAGTTTTCCTACTCAAGTGATGGATGTTTGTTTTTGCTTTAAGTGTAAACCCACTTAGTTTTGTTCGGCTTCTCAAAAAACGACCCGATATCTTAATTTTCTCAAGTAAATGCATCTTGAGGATGTGGATATTTGGAAAAAAGGATAAAAACACTGTCCATTTTTTGAAGTATATGCACATTTTTATGCTACGACTTTATGATTTTGCAACTTTCTGCTCCATTTAGAAGCCTTTTTAAAACCATAATTTGCAGATGACTTTTTAAGCCCTATAGAAACCCTCTTATTAATTTATTTTTCATGTCATATGTCATACCTATGTCATTATGCAAATGTGTGTCCTCATAAACCACGTAAACATGCACACACAGATAAAGTATTTAATGCACAAGGGTAGATCGCAGATACACAAGGACTCTCTCTACTCAGCAAACCTGCCACGTAGATCTTGGAGCCCAGTAGGCAGACGCTGGTATCATAGCGCGGGGTGGGCATGGGTGGAAGGAGCGCCCACACGTCCTTGCGAAGGTCGTACTGCTGAAGAACACTTCTAGGCAGGAGGTCCGCTCCCATTCCCCCAACAGCAAGAGCTCTGCCATCTGAACAGAGGTGAAGCGAGTCAAATGAAGGTCTTTATTATGAACAAAGAGCTCTTAAACAAAACAGTCTCTCACATTACAATGTCAAGTAAACAATGAATAAATGCTTTAAATGTGCTGTCAGAACCGCTGCTGAAAAGAGCCGACTATTTTAAGTGACTGACATGTCAACATGAAACCATTTATTTTGGTCTTTAATACATATTCATTTTGTACACATCAGTACATATTATTCCAAAAAAAAAAAATAAAAACCTCCCAAAACCCCCCCAAAAAACGCTACAAAACTTTACAAATAATTATAAAAGTGACACTGAATTATAACATAATCTTTGTTTTTTATTTTAATATAATTTAAATTGTACTGCTTTCAAAGACATTTCTGTATTTTTCAGAAAGTTAAAAATAAGTTGAGCAATAAATAAAAAAAGGATTATTGTATAATGTTAATTGTTGCTTCTTTTCAAGTTATTTATAAAGTTTACTAGCAATTTCTGAGTGAAAATTGTTTAAGTAAATCCTACACCCTTTCCAGTGTATAAAATATAGATTTATACATATATACAGTTCACTCTCTCTCTCTCTCTCACACACACACACACACACACACACATAATTGTATCCATTTAAGTTGCAATGTTTTTGGAAAAAAACATTATTTTTAATTGTAATAATATTTCACATTCCTACTGTATTTTTAATCAAATAACTGCAGCCTTGATGAAGATTTATTCTTCTTTGAAAAAAAAAAGCATAATTATTGCAAACATTTGACTGGTAGTGTATACAAAAAGTATAAAAAATTTAATATGCATTCTTGTGATATTTATATTTATCTTCATAAAATTTCCGCTGAATTTTAAATGTCTTCAGTAATTTCTCTTCAAATCTTAATATATATACACTTTTCATTATCCATTATTCCAATAAAATTAATAATAAACATAATTCAATAAATATAATAATAAATAAAGTCCTTGCATTGTTTACATTGAATAACTGACTGTATTTGTAATGAACACCACCCTTTGTTGATTATAAAATACAATTTATTTAGTTTACCTTTAACAGTGACAGAAAGGCCCATGGACGCCTCTCTGAGTGAGCACCTCTTCCTCCATTTGCCTTCGTCTGTGTTATACACCTCCACGGCCTTCAGGGGGCGCTGGTCCTTCCCCATTCCCCCGACCACCAGCAGCTGCTTACCCAAGACGGCCACAGCCGCCCCGGCTCTCGGCGTGGGCATCGGAGGAAGACTGAGCCAGCGGTCCACCTCGGGGGAGTAGAGCTCTAGAGTGCTGGTGGGTCGACCCGAACCATCACAACCCCCCACCATATACAGCTGCCCCCCGACATCAGCCAGTGAGTGATAGACGCGGGCGCTGGAAAGACTCGCCAGGCTCTGCCAATGAAACTCATGGGCCGAGGGCAGCGTCATCCCACCGACCGGTCGCTGTGTTTCCTCACGTCAGCTCCTGAAAACACCAGAGGAGTTGTAGTGTTTAATAGTCACTGCAGTATCCGCTGCGTGTGATCCATACAGCAATTATGACAACGTGTACAGAGATTTCGTCTACTGTTCCCACGGCTCACTGGATATGATGCTTGCAGGGCTCTCAAGTTTTGAAGACAGGCAAGAGTGACATCTCACCCCCCCCCCAACCAACTATCGAAAATACCCTCTCAGCATCAGCATTTGAATGTGGAAGCACTAAAACCAAGGCTGCGATCTTTGATATCCTCCCAAATTGGTTCAAGCCTGTCACCTTTGAAAAAAGGAACCAGGGGCCTCTATTTCTCAAATATTTTCCCTTCA
>JAUCMS010000012.1:5352590-5368519 GCA_032357445.1 Enteromius radiatus | reverse complement strand
AATGTGTGGCGGGAGTGCGTGACAATAGACCGAAATGAGTGACTGTCACGCTCAATGCGTGACACTTGAGAGCCCTGTGCTTGACTCATCTCATAATATCTCTGAACATATATAAGGCACCACTGGAGACTTTTCCAGTCTGTTTCATTTACCTTTCACAAGCATCTATCCCAATATTTTAGTAGGCCTTGTTATATGTTTGATATTCTGACTTTAGTATATGGACCGATTCTCACTATTGTCTAGTTTCTTATTAACATGACTAATATAAACATATTGGCTTACAAAGCACATATTCTGCATGACCTTATTCGCATCCCTAATCCTATCCGATACCTAAACTTAACAACTAACTATTAATTAGCAGCAAGTTACATAAGTTGTAGTTAATGGTTTATTCATGATTTAATAACGGTTTATAAATCGGACCTTGAAATAAATTGTGACCCAACAATCACATAATATCTAAATGATGTTCAGTGCTATGTATAATTATATAGGATGAGAGTATTTTATTTTCTCAAATATAATATTTACAATATGAGGTACAGATTAAATGATCTAAACAGTGTTGTTATTTGCTAACTAACTCTAAAATTATTTCTTGCTATATAATATAGTTTTATTTAAATGAGCACAAAAAAAATTTGTATATATACACACACACATACACACACAAATATATATATATATATATATATATATATATATATATATTATCCATAACGTAAATCCATCTTTATTTCATGTTGAATTTCTTGATATAATATAGCAATAGATATAGTTTCTGAAAACAAACACGTAATGTAATTAAAGCCCGTTTTTGTTCCCCCTTTAGCACATACAAAATACTATTTAGAGTGCTACAATTATTGTGTAATCATATTATGCCAAATAATACGGGAACTAATTACAGACGGCTAATGCATATCAAAGACTTCAACCAAGAGAGAAAAGCTCACAGTTGTTACAATATGTATCCCAGCAAACAAAAGACACATTTTGTGTTATTTATGGCTGTGAAGTCCACAGCTTAAGTTATGCAAACACTTTTTTTATGTTCTATTTTCACCCAAGTGGAGGCAGATATGGAAGACAGCCCAGAATAGCATCATCACTTGATTCAATTGACGCAACCAATTTCACACAACTGTTCTTCTCTCTTCAGCTGTGTACACAATGAGCTTGAAGTGGGCCGTTGTACTGCGGCTTAGCATCCAGCAGTATCCAGGCAACTGTGGTCTTCACCTCACTATATCTCCCTTGGTCCCTGTCTTTCCTCGAGAAACCACTCTCATGCTTTGTGTAACTATAGGTCACCTTCACTTACAACCCTCACTTGAGCACAACACTTAATATAACAGAACAAAAATCATTAGATGTATTGCAGCAGATGTCAACAAACCACACATTAGCTTCAAAATGAAATCCAATTATTATCGAACATCGTGTTCGTTTTTAAATCTACACAACAAAGATGCTTCATTATGCGAAAGGACACATCTTAATTTGACCCTCGCTTGAAAACATTCTCTTTCCACAGTAGTAATAATTGAAGTAAATAAGAGCTTATTTTTAATTGTTTTTTTTTTTTAACAAAGAATTATTTATTTAGCAAGGTTGCAATAGATTCTTCAAGTGACAATAAACGGTACTATATATATATATATATTGTAATATTTTAAATTGAAATTAATTTGACAAAAAAGAGCTTTTATTTTATTTTTGATTAAATGTATTTCTGAAATATTTGCTTAAATTTTTACACTACATAAAACCAAAAATTACAATGCATCATAACACAATATATTTTATGACTACTGTAAATTGTAGGAAAGCTAATATAGTGTTGTAACTGTAATTAAACTACAGTGCTACTCATCAAGAAGTGTGAAAAATCTCCCAGGGCACATCTCAATTAACAGGACCTTCATCTCAGTGCTGTTTCCAGCCGTTCAGGTGGATGCTGATTCTCTGAAAAGTTGATCACCGAGTTGAAGTGTTTGGCTGCTCTGTTCTCATTGCAAGCCATCAGATAGTACTTTAATATCGATTAAACTGGCTTATTACAGGTGGAGAGCTCTGGGCCTCCAGTGATTGTGTTAACTACACCGAGACCCCTGAGAGCAGTGAACACTTCATCAAGTCCAATCACAGTGTAAAATGAGCTGATCTCTCAGTGTCTCTTTCTCTTGCTCTCGCACACAGGTTCAAAATATCACTAACTCTGTCAGACTTTCTCATTTTCTTTCAACATATTGTCATCTTAAGGGTGCTCACAGGACCAAAATCCCGTTCCTCGAGTATATTAAACATCAAACATAGACAAAGGGGAGCAATCGATTTTAAGAGACTGAGAAACATCATGCTACAATCCCTCAAACTCTACAAACCCTGTTACCAAAGCTGCATTTATTTGATTGAAACTACAGTAAAAGCAGTGAGATTTTGAAATAATTTATTTACAAATGTACTGTTTGAATACATATTAAAATGGAATTTATTTCTAGAATTTTCAGCATCATTACTCCAGCCTTCAGTGTCACATGATCCTTCAGAAATCATTCCAATGTGCTGATTTAGTTTTTATTTTTAATGATTAATTTAATTATTAATATATTAAAGAATGTTTTAAAGAATTGCTTGACTTAAAAAGAGTAATATTTATGTAAAATAAATAAAAAAATCATAAATATTTTCAGTTCAATTCATCTTAATGCATCTAATTAAAAGCATTCTCAAAAAACATCCGATCAAACATTTATTTTATTACATACAGTACATATATATAACTAAATAACATTTTTATAGTTTTATATGAAAAAATATATTTTAAAATATATACAAATGTGAAACAAAATTTTTTTTTTAATTAATTAAGCATCCTTTCAACAGCTCAAGGTTGCTTTACAACTGAAAAGTTGATAGGCAAAGGAAACTCATTCCTTTGAGAGGGAGAAACATTAATAGGTAAAGATCTTTTTAACTTTTAAGCTTTTTAACTAGTCCTCCCTTGGTCAACCAGCCTTTTTTATGCTTTTAAAAATATGATTCCCTAAAACTCCTTTATCCTACAATAAATCCCTCTCGAATGTAAAAAAATGAGTCTGTTTCCAATTAGCCGTTTGATGTTCAGTCACAGACAAAAACACAATTTTTTGAAGCGCGTTTGTAGTGTAGATTATCAGTTCAGATTTAAATAAATGTTGCACGTAACAATTACAAAGAGAGCCATGAAGCCGAGCCGGGCGAGCCGTAACTTGGGGAGATATTCTCAGATGTAAATTGACTGTCAAAGGCGAGCTGAGATGAGAAGGTTTTTTTCCTCAGAGTCCAACCCTCTGCCTTTCTTTCCCTGCCTTTGTATTCCAATCTCAGTCTTTCACCTGGGGTTTCGACTATCTCCACCATCATTTACAGGCCAAGCTGTCGTACGTCTCATCCAAGAGTAGACAGAAACTTAAAAGCAAGCTGAAGGAAAGACACATTTCTCCAGTCTCATTTTTTCCTTCCCCCCTCAACTCGGTATGCAGAGATGGGTTGCCATAGAAACAATGAGACCATCTCAAGATGCGGGAACCGGGGCTTCTGCGCCGAAGCCTTCTACACTTTTAATGATGCATTAACAAACAAACAAAAATCACAGCGATCTTACCCCTTTGACCCGAGCTTACGTTCTCTTGTTAACGAAGCGGGATTGCTCACTCTTGGCATGGATCGCAAATCGCATTAATTGCAATCTGTAATGATTTGCTCCGCCACGTCTTCTTCTTTTGGTTAATTAACTGCTTGAACAGCTTGAGATCAACAGTAGGCCTACGAGCACCCACTGAAGTCATTTACAATCAGTGTGCATCCTTTTCAAACTTTTAATTAGTTAGTCTCCCATCCCCAATACATAACTTAGGCTTAATTCTGCACCTCATTGTATCCTAACCTGAGCTATTAGTTGCGAGTATGATCCAATAGACTTACGCAAATGATCCATTTAAGGTCGTCTTGTCATTCCCTCCTCTGGTGAATTCATAAGGCCACAGCAAGTAAGCGTTTATGGATTCCTATTTAATTAACCACCCTGAATTCAAACAGCGCCAACTCTAAAGTCCACAAAAGTGTGGTTTTTAATCAGAACAAAATGAACCTGGGAAGGTTTATCTGCAGAGCGTTGTTATAGTTCTACGGGGAGTCTCTGCTCCATCTTCTTTTCAATTTACATTTGCTTTCAGTATCAAATAAGACAGAACATTCTGACAATATTGTGTCATGACAGAAACGTACCAGCGGTAAGAAAATTATTTGCACTCTTAAAAAAAAAAGCTTTTGCAGCAGTGCCATAGAAGAACCACTTTAGGTTCCCAAAAGTAAACCTTTAACTGAACAGTTTTTAATAGAATCATTTCTTTCATAATGCAAAAATAACATTTATGTGAGCAATAAGGTATTCAAGGCAGTGCTGTATCGTGAATAAATCACGGTTGAAGGGCATTGTTAGGCACTTCAGCCGTGATTTATTCACGATACAGCACTGCCTTGAGTACCTTATTGCTTCTATAAAACGGTTACCACACGAAAAAAAAAAAAATGTATTGAAATATTACTTGAAGCAAGTTCGTTAAATGCAGTCCTTCCGCTAAAAAAAATAGTCCCTGACATCAAAACAGTAAACGTACGAGAATCTTCCTAACATGCCTCTCATCTAATGTAGCTTAAATAAAAATAATAGCTTATAATCAGCTGCATCATTTATGTTTTAACACTATATATGATATTTCATCTGATTATGTCTCAGCATGACAACACGTCTGTTTTCCCTCTTTTAGTTTTAAAACAGACCGATTCGCGGCAAGCGTCATTACAGTGAAAACTGATGGACATAAGGACATACACAACCATACCTGAAACAGAAAACTCATAGATACAGTAATATTCCTCCTCACGTCAGAAACGTCGAGCTTTCAAATAGACGCGCGCAGCCACGCACATCCGCATGAGAAGCGTTTATTAGACGGAGAAGGGCGTGGTCTCAAAATTAAAAATTAAAGATGCAGTATGACGCCAGCAGGGGTCACTCATACTTCACTAAACAAATAACAAACGTTTAATTCTGCCGAAATGCATTCAGTTTTATGCTGTATTAGTAATTGTTTATGTTGCTTAGGGTTTTGCTGAAACAGAACTGTACACAGAACACAGCTGCTGACCAATCAGAATCCAGGAATGGATTTTTCCACTATAAAAAGAACCTTCGTGTAATGGAAAGATTCCATTGTTAAAGGTTCTTTATAGAACCACTGGTGCCAATAAATACAAATTTTGGACTATTGTGTTCGGTTTACACAGTGAGTGTATGCAGTATTTTATTATTATTTTTTTATATTTAATCAAATTTTATTTGATTATTTTATACAGTATGTATATATCATTTTAATGTTTAGATTTTTTTATTGTCCTTTTGCTTGTAATATTACTGTTTGCTTATCGTCAGTAAGCTTTTTTTTAATAATAATAATTCAATGCGTATTCTAAAAACGGAAATTAACTAATTAACTCACTTTTTTACAGAGTATATCAAAAACTAGCATTCCTTCAAAGAGTGATGTCACTATCCTAAAGATATATAATAGAAACCTTAATTACAAAGATTCCAGAAATTTCTAAATATATCAATGCTTAAGATTTAAATCCACATCTTTATCATGAAATTAGGCTCTTACAGTTACATTACTGTTTAAAGCTGCATTACTGCATTACGTAATGTGGATCTTTTCACCACAAAGTTCCAAATAAAATGAAAAAAATAACCATAAGAGAGGAAGAACTTCTCATTTGCAAAGTATCTCACTGCAATATGCAAAAAATAGGTAGCCTACCACACGGTTATTTAAGTTTTCATAAAAAAAATCCAGCAAGAAGCAAATATATATATTGTGATATATAACATCATCCTGGTATAAAACAGCTCATCCTGCAATCTAATTTTGCTCCCACCTCCCACGCCTAGTATCAAAGGATCATGATTTAACAGCGCTAAATGGGAAAATACTATACCTGACCTGTTCTTTATTCATCTGCCGCTTCCTTAATCCTTTGTGCTCATTGTCTGGCCAATGTCAACTGTAGCAGAGCAGATCATTTCCATAGCAACCCTGAATTCAGCGCACGAGCGCATGATACAGAACATAATGCAATTCCACCGTCGCCATTCCCTGGAGGATTACATAAAACGCGTTTGTCTTTCCGTGACGATTTTATATTCGAAACTCCCTGCAACACGCTTTCCCAAAAAAAGGCAGCTAACTTAGGCGGTGTAATAAAACCCAGAGAAATCTAGGTCAGCCATGGACAAAACCATAGCTGCTCTATTGATTCAACAAATTAAACTATGACTCCTGTAAAAGGCCTTTGATCAAACCGAGTGGATTAGATTCAATTACGAAGGCCTTCAGCGTGCCATTTGAATATAAATGCAGTGGGATAATAATGTGGATGAGACTGGTCTGAATGAGGATTCGGAAGGAAGATTACAACTGGGAGCTGGGGATGTATTTCTCTAAAGCGAGAGCCAAAAGGTCTCATAGCTAATTGCTATGGAAATACTTTCCTACAATATGAATGATTCCAAGGCCGAGGATCCTTAATCAGCAGACCGGCTATTCCCCCGCGGTGTTTAAAGACACCAGTACGGTGAGAAATCACTGAAGCTCGACTCTGAAAACTTGGCAGGCTGTCACTGCCGCAGACAGTTAATATTTGGAGCGGGCGGACATTATGCAGTCGCTGTTTAAAGCAGGTCTTCAGAAATTGGCTAGTCTGAGCTTTGGGGGGGGGAAAGCTTGCAGAGCAAATATTCCTCTTTTTTTGAAAACGCCCTGCGAGAGAGCTGCGAGTCAAAGCGTTCTAACCTTTAATACACATTATTCGCTGCATTCAAATGAGAAGGTTGACTGACTGCTCGCAAAGGCTGTGACCTTTCAGGGAGACGAATGCAATCCATACTTAAAAGTCTTGTCGTCGTGAATGAAAATGTGACATCTTTACCAAAGGGTGAGAGATCTCAGGCGCAAAGCACTAGTGCTGCTTGCTCGGTTTTCCATTTGACCTACTAACGTCCAATACAGTTACTGTAGACATTTACAGGTACGCTGTCAAAAGGTAACTTAAGGTCAAAGTGAAATCAAAATTGAACTCTATTTACTTTCTGAATGCTTGTTCTTGTTCTCATTGCACACAATAGCTGCGGTTCATAACTTTTGGTTTAAAAAACAGAATTGCATGCATCTTGCGGAAGATTATTGTAGCCAGTGCTACTTCTCCCTGTTTATGTCTATGATGAATCATGCAGAAACTGGGCTACTCCACAGCAGTTCCACCAGTACCAGACTGAAACAGTCTGAATATAAAAACTTATTGGATTAGCCAAAAACACAGTTTGGAAAATGGATATATGATGTCCTCGCTTATTATATTCATTTTGTACATCCTGAACACAAAAAAAATGTTACAGACTGTCACTTTAAATGAAAAATAGTTAAATATAAAATGGAGAGCTTCAAAGGAGGCAGTGTGACAACATTACTGGCGTAAACGTTGGTAAATAAAGGAATTGGTAGGAATAAAGAGAAATAAACCTTAGCAGAACATCGTTTTGATGGTATCATGTTATTTTTTTTAATTTTTTATCAAAATTTTATATTGAGTCACCAATCATGTTATGCTATAACCTTTAAATAAATAAAAAATAAAATAAAAATCTGTCTGCTCGCAACCAAAATGTATGGCTTGGATTAACATTTTAGAACATAAATTTGGGACTTGGAACTGTAAATATAATTTTGTATCTAAAATTAATTGCACTTCCTCTTTTTTTCTGAATTAGGCGAAGTTGCAAAGCCCCTCTCCACCCTACTCTGACATTAAACAGTCACTTTTCACAATCCAGTCAATTCCAGATTAAAAATTAAGCCATATTTTTGCTACTGCAGTTCATAAAATATGAATAATAACTATAGATTTAAAGTTTTAAGGCTTTGGGATGTAACCATCTGTAGGCATACTTCTCTATTATACACTTGTGATGGCGTAGTGCATTAATGACTACTCCATTTACTATCCATGAAGCCTTGGGAGAGGTGACAACTGATGCTGGTCAAAGGTCACATGTCAGACAACATAACGAATGTTCAGTAGTATGCCTGAATTGCATTCAGACCAGAATAAATGTTGTGTCCCAAATGACACACTTTATCAACATGTAACTAGGTACTATGCACTCCACTCAAGCTTTATAAGGCTATTTTTTCATTCATTATTGCAGTCTGAATGCACTTACACATTATTTATACTACAAAACAACATGTAATAGTGTATAAGTATGCAAAATTTGAGGGACCTGCACTTTTTAATGGTTGCGAAGAAGAGTGTGCGAATTTGAACAAAGTCATTATTTTTGTAGTAATGTTTATTGTAATTTGTAGCACAGAAAAAAACAAAAAAATAAATAAATAAATCACAAATCACATTTGATTTAATAAAGAAAATAAAAACAGTCACAATGCTTTATGCAAATAAATGCGGGAAAGAAGACCAATCGCGATTTAGTATGCAAATATAAAGATGACGCCATCACAGCAGCGACCATTCAAACAAGGTAAAAGTGAAAGGGAGATTAATAAAACTTTAATCTTTAATTTCTTACAAAAGCCTAAACCAAAGCACGTCTCAGTCATATTCAACACAGTAAAGTTTGAATGGAGTTAATAAAGCAGTAAAAGCTGCATTAATTGCAGACTGGATGGATTACAATGCACAAGCAGCTTCACTGAATTGGATATGCCATACAGTACATGTACAGTAAATGCACAGTATCACTGCGATATAAAGCCTCACTACTGTACATGCATCACATCAAAGCACAGAGGTTTGTAAATTAATCACTTACTTTTCGGGTCTGGGCTTCGGTTTCTTCCGATTCTCCTCGGCTGCTTCCCTTATGGATAGAGCGCGATGCAGAGCAATAATAATCCACGCGTGGAATAGACCCTCCCTCCCTCTCTGTGTGTCTGTCAGCCGCCCCGCTTCAGCAGCAGCAGCTCAGCTCAGCCTCCGCCGAAGCCCGCTCAGCGTCTCAGCATCTCTGCTGCTCTCTCCCTCTCTCGTTCACTAATATGGGTCAAACATGAAATATTCATCGCAGCCCTTCATCATATTCGTCATTCTGACATTAATTTCAGAAATGCTCAAGGGGGCTCCAGTGTGTCTGATAACCTACATAAGTCCATCTCATTGGAACATCTACGCAAATGACGCTCCCTGCAAGAAAAAGTTGGAAGTCGTAACTCTTGGGCTTTGTGTTGTTGATCTTTATCACCTTAACGGTTAAGGAAAAATCCGAATTTAAGAACTGGATACCTTTTGATTCAAGGAGTTTGAAACAAATTGGCCACGCCCCATAGGAAGTTGAGATAGAATGACAGGAAGTTTCAGGTGGGGAGGGGGTGTGGGGAAACATAATTGATTATTAATTTGGCCTAATTATGCAATTATGCCCTAGTTTAGAATACATAAATTATTGTATTATTCTTCTAATTCAGTATTGCCTAGAGTTACTTATCTACACACACACACACACACACTTCGTGATACAGATAATTTAAAAAATATAATTTTATTATAATAATTACAATTTATTATACAGATGTAGGGAAGATGTAATGTGTTCTCCCGTCCTTTGAGCGGAGCTGTGTGTTGTTTCTTTTTGGGGGTGTGAGCCTTTCTTTTCACCCACAATAGTGATGTGAACCTTTGAGTCTCGTTCAGCAAAATGAACGAATCTTTTTTCGAGTCATCTCGTTCATTTAGCAAAATATAATTAAAATGTTACCTGTTGTGAGTGCCAAGTGGTCACGTGACAAAAGAACGAACGACTCGAACCGAAGAACTGAACGAATCACTCCCACGAGACGACTCGTTCTTCCCGAGTCACATTAAAGATTCGTTCAAAATGAACGAATCGTTCAAGAACGACTCATCACTAAGTCACAGTTCTATTTTCCTTGTGAAAGGTGAGGAAGGTTATCACGTTGCTCCACTACATCTATTAAATTTATTTAATTATATTAGCCATCAATGTTATTAGAAGATGGTTGATCAGAGGTTGGCTAATGTGTATCAGACATTAATGTTTATAGATTGTTGTGTATTTCTGATATTATTGCACGTTTCCTATGTCCCATGTGGCCGGACATATTTTCATGTATATTATATTATGTACCCCTCACCTTTAACACAATGCAGACACATTTGGGGGAGCACACAGATGAAGAGGGTTACATCTTTGGTGCCGTGACCCTGGATCATTGGTTTTTACATCAGCAGAAGTAAGCTTTTGTATAAACTGTGTAAGTAGCGTGAGGATAAAGTAAAAAAAAAAAGAGAGAGGAACCCTAAAAAACAAACAAATGAAACATAAATAATAATAAAAAAATTACTCCCCCTTGCATTTTTTTTATTTATTTTTTAATAAGTGTCAATTTGTTATCCTGAGCAACAAATATGTACATTTATGTGCTTTTTGAAACCAGCGCTTTGTGAAAATAAGAAAAACATAACAAATAAGAAGCACACAACACATACACTTGCTGTATTCATTTATATTTGATTAATTAATTTATATTCAGCTGACATGTGCCCTTCTGCAAATGTCCCTTATTCGCACCCAACATTATCTGTGCACCCTACTCATCCAAGTATGATCCAGGCCTTCAGCTGTGTGTTGTTTCTTTTTGGAGGTGTGAGCCTTGTGAAAGGTGAGGAAGGTTATCACGTTGCTCCACTAAATCTATTAATTTTATCTAATTATATTAGCCATCCTTGTTATTAGAAAAAATATATTGTTGATCAGAGGTTGGCTAATGTGTATCAGACATTATTTTTGATCAATTGTTGTGTATTTCTGATATTATTGCATGTTTCCTATGTCCCATATGTTTAAGGTCTGTTTTATGGTTTATTTCTCCCTATTTTGACTACATACTACATTCAGTGTTGTATCATGATCTGGCATATGCTGTGGTGTATCTTTCCTGTGTTTGTGAACATACTAATAGGTTAGCTGCAGTCTCAACTGCATTATTTTCTGTTATAATTTACTATGTATTGTTATTTTGAGATGTGTTGAAATGAACACAGTTCTATGTTCCACTGAAAGAGAGAGACTGTGGGGAGTAAAGAGCCTAATAAAAGAAAGCTACTCTGTTTGACCCAACGATTTTGGTGTCCTCCTCGCATACACATTTGGGGGAGTACACAGACGAAGAGGGTTACACAAAACATAGGTAGGACTTCAAACACTGATTATCATCATCATCATCATCAAATGTTTCTAAAAATAGCACATTGTGCATATGATGGAATGTATGATAAAAGTCTAATTAACTTGATTCCTAAAAATAAAATACAAACATTGCCTTAATTGTATGCAATGTATTTAGCATTTAGTTATTGACTGTGTTTAGTTTAATTCATTTAGATAATTAAAATAGATTTTCTATTGTATTTGCACACTACAGAATATCCACCACACTGTTTTCATGTAACTTAATGAATTGTGTGTGTGTGATTTATGAAAAATACTATTTAAATGTAAAAAATGTATATAGGTTCAAACTTGAAACAGTATTATTCAATATTTTCTGAAATAGCACATGTTGTGCGTGTGATAAAATGTTTTAGATTAATTCATATCAAAACCTTTTCATTTCATTTATACACTTACAGCGGGAAATGTACAATATGCAGATTCCAATTCAAATCTTGTTTGCCACCTCTGTTCCAATTCCATTTCTACATTTAAAAGGCTTTCTCAATTCAGCTCTGAATGGCTCACAGCCCTGTCGCCCTCCTCCCTTCTTTAGCCTAGTCTGTAAACATCTTATCTGCAAACACTCCAGAAGGATGTCTTTGTGCAACAATAATTAATCTATATATAGCTCCCCGAGTCCCTCTTTTGAACCAGGCGATGCCAATCACAACATCAAGCTCCAACTTGCCCTAGATTTCCACCGCCGCTCGTCCAGACTTGTGTTGCCATACCCTGCCAAGTCCACTGGAGACCTGACCTGCTTGCGCTGATAACCCGCAAGAAGTAATTACGGCGAGAAGTCTGACATTAAGGCCGTCTTCGTGATAAAACATGAAAGATTTACACCCACGCACACAATAAAAGACGTGTTTTGTGCTCCGCAGTCCACCAAATGCTGTTAATAATGAATAATGTAAAAAGAAATGCCACTTTTATGTTGCACTGTGCTGTTGTAATAGAAGATGCTGCTTCCCAAGCATGCTGGGATTGAGGACAACGCATTAACTACAATACAGAGAACAGCAGGTGCCTGGGGCATAGTTTGATGTGTGAAACCAAAAAGCTGGCATTAGAAGCTGCAATCATGACTGATTCCATGTCAGTTAAAGGGATGCTTGTGTGTTTTCCATTTATCAGTTGTGCGCCTCTCATTTGTGAACTAAGTAGGGTGTCAAAAACTTTAAAAGAACCTTTGATCTTGGGATTTCTGTGGGATGCATGCAATATTGCTTGAGGTGATAGGGGTCAAATTAGAGACCTTATTAAGTCTTTCTGGACTTGTGACACACACACAAGAACTTTCAGCAATTATTATCAGGATGCTCCACATGCATCATTTCTACTGATTTTTTTATTTTATTTTGTAAATATTTTTTTTTAGTATTAACAACTCTCAAGCTGAGCGAAAGACTAGCTAATAGGCGGACAGGTTTACATTTCCAGTACTTTCTTTGATCGCTCTTTTGAAAAATGTTGGCTTTGAAAAAGTCTGTCTTGTTTTTTCCTGCTACAAAAAACTGGTTAGCTTCGTAGATCTTTACCCCTGATAATAATGCATGAAAGACTGCAAACTATGCAGACTGTGTCCTAGATTTACTGTCCCGGCTGATCATGCAGATTGCTAGTTAAAATTTTATTTAAAATCAATATATACTTAATAGTTAATAGTTTTATATTTCCCCATCGTTTTTGGCACTGCTTTATAGGATTGTAGTTTATTCCCTCATTTAAAGGTGACATATATTACAATTTAAAAAAAAAAAGGCCATGATAAGTCTTTGGTGTACGCAGAATATGTCTGTGAACTTTCAGCTCAAAATACTCTACAGATTATTTATTATATCATTTTGAAAATGGCTATTTTGAGCGGAAGCACAAATGCTCTGTTTTCTGTGCTGTTTCTTTAAATGCAAATGAGCTTTTGCTCCCCGCCCCCTTTTCCAGAATAGATCTGTGCCATTGCAGCTAGTAACTGCTAAAACATCTGTTTTGGTTCTGATTATTATGATTATAACACTGAAATCATGCATTTTAAATCATTTAGTTTAAACTTCTGATATGTGGTTTTCTGAGTGGATACATCCAAAGCAAACAAACAGAAAGTGACTAAACTAAGTTCACTCATTCACACACAAGTTTAATCTAAAAACACAAAATTACAACAACAGTTGGTTATGTCTGTGTAAGAAATCACATTTATTGTAGATCTGTGTGGCAGCAGCAATATACAGTGTTGTTCTGCTGTCTCCTCTGAGGCTGAGTAGTGAGTAGTACTAAGTAGTGTTCTGTCATGATATGTCATCTGCGCGCAACTGAAGCACTCACATGCAGGATATTTCATCTACGCGCAATTCTGGAAAAGGGGAATAACCAATGGCATTTGAGATTACAACTAAAACACTAAGCCCTGCCCCACGACTGACAAAAATAACAGTGTTCGAGTAAGCAGGTGAAAGAAGATCGAGCGCAGGAACGTTTGAGCGTGCGAGTGCTTCAATTGCACGCAGATGACATATCATGCACGCACGAGGGTTTGAAATGAGCTCGCGGGCCCAGCTTCTTTCCTTTTGTGGAAATGGTTTAGCGCACGCGCCAACATCAGTGGTGCGCTCGCTTATTAATGGCAAAGATTTGCTGCCATACAGAACAGTTAGCATGTTTTGCTCAAACTTTTGTCATAGCATTAGAACTGGTACACCGTTGTCGCTTGTGAAATCAAAACGATGGCACAACAGGTGGATATTTACAGATTAAGGGGTGGTAATATTATAATGAGATCCCTTTGTGTCTGAATTTTACACACTGTCAGAGTATATACTGCCTTCAATGAACAACATAGACTACTCTGAGAAAAAAATTGTACAAAACTGTCACTCTTTCAATGGGCACTAATATGAACATTTAAAATATGTATCTTTATGGGGTAATGTTTTTTGTTTTTTTTTACTTTGGACTACTTATCTGCAATACTTTTAAATCCATTCTAGAACATTCTGCCGTTTGTTTCCTAAAATATGTGCAGAAAAATGCCTGCAGAGTCTATCTGGTCCTGATTAACTAAATTTAGAAAAGAGATAAAATCATGCATGAAAAATCACCCCAAACTGGGCATAATAGTCTCCATAATCCAATTGTACTCTCTCTTCACATCATACAGTAGATGTTCATATTCGTCCATGGGCAAGATTTCATGCAGAGGATGGCAACTGTGAGTTAATTATGAAGATGGTACTTGGTACAGACAAAAAAACACATTTTGTGGAATTTGATTGCCAATTAAAAGAAATCACAAAAAATTAACATACCACATAATTAGCATGCGTGGGATGAAATGCAAACTAGAGGGCATGGGGTGAGAAATGTGTAGTGTCCTGGTGATCATTTTCTGTCTGCCTCATCCAGACAATCTTCGCTGCAGCCTCTTGATAAAAACACCCTGCTAATTTAGCGCTGATTTATGCACTCCTTGGGATGATGAAAGTATTTCAGGCTGCAGAGTCTCAGTGAATTATGAAGCCAAATAACAGAACAGCATAACTGATATAATAAGAATACCGACTAGGGATTGCAATGTCTAGTCTATGTCGACTTAATGTGGATCACGTGACTTCGCCTGAAAATTTGCCTGAAGTTCAGTTTAAGCATTTACATACCAGCCAGAATTTATTAATAACCTATGGAACAATACATTTTGCCCCCAAAACAAAACCAACAACAACTCAAAATTGCAAAATATAAATGATTTTTGAGAAATGTGAGAAAAAAGAAATTACTTACAATTTATATAATTTATATGTGCAATTATTATTCTTTTTTTCCCCCTCTGAATCTGTATTTTTGCAGATGAAAATTATTCTTATTATTCTCGCTGACAAATGCAGACAGGGTGTTATGTTTATGCAGCGGTTCATGTTTTGGTTTTGGGAATACCCAGCAACAGGTAGACATGGATGCAAGGTCAAAAAACGCTTTCATTGTCTTATACAATTAATTTTTTTTTTTTACCTTACTTGCTCAAAGACACCCAAATGATTCATCCTCAATTCATTTTTCCAAACCCCTCATTCAGACCAACATAAAAAAAAAACACAAGTGGGCAGGCAATATGCTAATGTTCCATGTTGACGTCAACATGAAACGGTTTGGGATTTGTATTAAAAACAACTCAGTGATTCTAATACAGTAAGTAAGTAAGTACCGTACACCAGAAGTTTCAATGATTCAGAATGGACTCTTTCTTTTGAGAGACAATAAATATATACACAGTGCACTTTCAGATGTAAAACTTTGCAGGAGGTTTTCATTCACTGTGTTACAAACTGCATGAAAGGTTCTTTTAAAAATCCAGAAAAGGAGCACTTTAATCAAATAGGCTAACAAAAGAGAAAAAAATTCTCACTGCTCTTAACTAAATGACTTATTACAATGTAATAAGAAGAACTATATATTTAATTTATGAATATGTAGTGATTTCAGACATTTGCTTATGTAAGCCCCCTGGGTCCGCTTCCACCACAACTCGACCTCGCTCCGAGCGGGTCTCGAACCCAGGTCTCCGGCATGGGAGGCG